>JABUQX010112609.1:0-42556 GCA_015478945.1 Trachelipus rathkii
AAAAGAGGATCTTCCACTGAGCTCACCGGGCTGGCTTAGTATACAATAATATTAAAATACAAAAAAAAATATCATATAACATATGCTACCATACATACATAAATACACAAGCATATTCATATAATATTATTATTATCACTATCATCAATATTATTAAAAACTAAACACTACTATTTCCCAAAGACAAAATGTCAATATATTTATAAATTAAATCACTGTTTTTTAATATTGTTATTATTATTTTTAATTACTAATGCTACTATGATTTACACTAATCATTAATATGTTTCTATTATACTAACTATGCACCACTACTCACATATATTAAATATTATTATTATCACTTTCATCTGTCACTATTATTATATGATAGCCATTCACCGAAAAATTAAATGAAAGGGTGGTTTTAAGCCCATACTTCAGAGGAGAGAAGTTTTGGTAAATTTTCTTCAACGACTCGACGATAGCCATGGAAACGTAACTTCACATTCTACAATGTATTATTTTAATTTCTACTTTAATAATTTTATTTTTGTATTCAATAATTAATATTCCAAAATGCTAAAAGAAATGATTTTAAATTTGCCATTAGCACAAACATGTGAAATAATTTAAATTTTTAAAATTTTACATTTTTTAACAATCAAAATCGCAAATTTTTTCCTATAGTGTGACAGTCATTTGAACCTAAAAGCTTTCATTCTCTCCTCTCTTAATATTAAATTCTTCAGTGCTAGATTTCTCAAAGCGCTTCATCACTTCAATAAATCATCTCTGACTATCCTTTCTTCCTTTCCAATTATCTCTTTCTGTAGTTCCGTATTTGGCTCCCCTTTAGTTTCATTGCGTCCACACACGACGATGGTCGAATCATGGATTGGTGTTAACAGGAATGTGCTGCCAAAATGTCCGTCAACATATACAAAAAACGAATCAGAAAGATGGGGAAGAATATGATGATTCCGAGAAGTTCCATAAAATGTTGGCAAGATGGGAGAGAGGGGAGTATCCCATTGCTTAACACTTGTTTTGTTTATAGTCAGTGTTGTTAACTGGAAATAGTTGTGCTCAAGGCTAAGGAGAATAGCTGTTTAATAAGAGGGAAGGGATGAGAAAGGTTAATGTTGTTTTCCAGAAATGAAGGCGTTCGAGGGGAAAGCGAGGGAAAAGAAAATAGTAAGCAGGGACAGGAACAGAGTACAAAGGGAGACAACATCAAAAACTAGAAAGCCGCTGTGGGTATTAGTGTTAATCGTCTCTGGACTTGGAAATGAAATCTTAAGTGTTGGAAATGTGAGAAGAAGAGATGTGTCCTATGAGGGGTTTTAAGGAGTTTGCAATCCATTTGGAAAGTTTGTATGTAGTTGAGGTCAATGTTGGAGATAATGGGGTCTAAATGTTTATGTTTTTGTTTATGTTTTTTGGTCATGCCCGTGACTGTGAGAGTTTAGCGGAGAGTAGATTTTCTTAATTCATTACTGTAGTAAAGGAGATTAGAAAGGATTTGTTTAGTTTTGTGGTTGAAGATGTTTTTGTTTTTGTTTTTAAAGGTTTTTTTTTGTAAGAAGGGAATATGGTTGTTGTCATCTAACATATTGCATTTGTTAATGTAATCTTGAGTGTTGAGAATGACAATATTGTTTCCTTTGTCTGAGCGAGAGATAGTTATGTTATTGTTTCTTTGGAGAGAGGAAAGGGCAGTGTAGAATTTTTTTGGGCAAGTTTTGAAGGATAAGGTGTTGATGATATTTGATGTTAATAAGCCTTTAAGAAAGTCAAAATTATAAGAATTATTACGATTGTTAAACTTCCAATTATCAAAGTCCAGGAAAAACCTTTTCAAAGGATCACTTTGTTGTATCGAAAAAGAGAAAGTCCATATCCTAGTAAGGTACTTTCATTCTTTAGTGAGCGAATTCTAGTCTGAGAGGTTTATAATTGTCCAGAGAGGAGGTTTTTTACCCATCACGCTACTTATCGTAAAATTTTGTTAATTTTATTTCTAAAGACTTCTTTTTACGGGAAATTATTTCATCCTTCTTCTCATGAGCCAGATTCAGCAAATCAGTGAATTTTTCAAGTGAATTTGGAAAGGTATTATACCAGGAATTTTGAAACGTTTTAAATTTTTTAAAGGATTTACCGAAAGTAGTTTTTATTTCCAATTTGATGTTAGATATCTTATTAATTAGTAGGTGACGAAGATATCTGGAAATGGTTCAAATCTGTTGAATTTAAAGATATAAGGTATAAGGGTTTTAGGTATTATTAAATTATTTAGACAATCCTTAATAAATAGAAGTTGAACTTTCTTAGTGTTTGCAGAGATCATATAATCCATGTATTCCGTGAATTTTTTCCTAAGCTAGAAATCCACAATCGGAATGTTGTTAACAGGCATGATATAATTGTCTTCAAATCAAAATAGCTTAGGCACGCCAATAGTAAATATATGAGTTACAATGCTTATCTAAAAGAGACTAGTGATTCCTTTTTTTGAATAGAAGAAAATTAAGTTCTTAGATCATTTATCATAAATTTTTATTAAAGAATGGTAGCAAAGCTTTCGACCTTAGTTCTAGGCCCCTACTTAAGCTGCTTTTATACATCAACTAAATTAAATAATTAATAAAATATTAAAATACAATAATAAAATTATGAAAATTAATTTATCAAAGTTTTTGGTTTTTAAGTTTTTTGAAAAACGGTGAGGGAGTGCAGATGTTGTTTATGAAATGGGATTTAGTGTGTGCTTCTTTCTCTATTGTATATTGCTAATTGTTAAGTTTGTTATGCACATACGGGATTCAGAAAGTTTTTCTAAGTTGTAGATTGTCAATATGAATAATGGGTGTCATGTGGTTAAGTTTATGTTATGATTATGTGGTGGAAAAAAAAACATCTATGAAGGGTAAGGCAGAATTCAGGGTTATCTTGGAGAAGGTTTTATTTGTGTTGATAATTACGTCGGGGGGAAAATCATGTGTTTGCTCCAATGCAACTAGGTTTGTTACATTGGCACAGGGAATAACATTCCGATTGTGGATGTAAAGGAATCAGAATGAGAACGAGGTTTGAAGATTTTTTTGAAAGGGAGTACATTGGAGGAAGAAACAGATAGATTTGGGTAGGAATTTTTTTCACATGTTGTGAGATGTGGTGGGTAGAGGAGATATGAAGTGTGTGTGTAGTCCTGTTTCTTGGATTAAGTATAAAAAGTGTCTCTTTTGCTTTAGCGGAGGCATTTTATGATGTTTGGTGTGGATAAGTAATTTAACGAAAGTTGAAAGAAATTAATTATCGGATGCAATTGAGGGGGAACAATCCTGAGTGCTTCTACGGAAAAGAGAAGATAAGGTGCCAATTTTAGAGTTTCGAGAGTGGGAAGAAGAACCAGTGAATATAATTAGGGTTTGCAGTAGGTTTTCTGTAGATAGAGAACTGTATGTGATTATGAGGGGACCAGGTCAAGAGAGCACTAAAAATAGGAAGGGAGTTGTTTCGTTGGCAAGCTCAAAGGTAATTTAATGTTAGGTCGTGGCATGTTGTTGATATGATTGGAGAATTCGCTTTGGATTGGTGTTAACGAGGAATGGCTGCAAAAATGTTGTCAACATATCGGAACCAAGAGGAATTATTTAGAAGCAGGATGGGGAAGAATATGATAGATTCCCAAGAGATCATAAAAATGTTTGCAAAAAATGGGAGAGAGGGGAGATCCATGCTTAACATTGTTTTCGTTCTTATAGTAAGTGTTTGTTAACTGGAAATAAGTTTGGTGGCTCAAGGGTTAGGAGAAATACACGCTGTTCTTATGAGAGGGAAGGGATGAGAAAAGTTAATGTTGTTTTCAGAAATTGAACTGCGTTCCGAATGAAGAGAGAAGTAAGAGGGACAGGAACAGCAAGTAAAAAAGGGAAACAACATCAAAACTAAAAAAGGCTGTGGGTATTAGTGTTAATGTCTCTGGACTTGGAAATGACATCTTCAGTGTTGGAAATGTGATGAAGAAAGAGATGTGTCCAATGAGGGGTTTTAAAGGAGTTAGCATCCCATTTTGGAAGTTTTGTTATGTAGTTGAATCAAATGTTGGAGATAATAAGGTTCTGAGTGGGTATGTTTTTGTTATGTGTTTTGTATGGCTGTAGAACTGTGGAGAGTCTTTAGGCGAGAGTAGATTTTAATTCATTATGTAAGTAACAGGGAAAAAATCAAGGAATACATGGCTCATTCATGATGCTTATCTTCCTTTAAGTTCACTTCCTATTTATCCTTAAGGATTGTCTAAATAATTTAATAATACCTAAAACCCTTATACCTCATAGCGTTAACATCAACCAGATTTGGAGCCTTCAAGATTATTTGTCAACCTACTAATTATAAGACATCAAACATCAAATTGGAAATCAAAACTACTTTCGGTAATCCTTTAAAAAATTTAAACGTTTTAAAATTTCAATTGATAATACCTTTCCAAACTCACTTGAAAAATTTACTGATTTCATTATAAACAACATTCTGCACTCTTCCTCTTCTTTTCAAAAAAACTTAAACCAAAACTTTTGTAAGATTAATTTTTCATAATTTTATATTTTTATTTATATTTTATTTTATTGATTTACGTTGATGTATAAAGCAGCTCGAAGGGGGCCCTAGAATTAAGGACGAAAGCTTTTGCTCTCATTCTTTAATAAATTTATGATAAATATTAAGAACTTCAATTTTCTTCTATTCAAAAGTCATCCTCTAGTCTCTTTTAATTTAAAGGCATTGTAATCATATATATACTATTATATATATATATAATATATATATTATATATTATATATTATTACATATATATATATATATAATACTTTATATATATATATATATATGGGCGAGTTGGTGAAATTGATTGGATTTGGAGAAGTTGTTGTAACAAAGCGTTTGATTGGAGGGTATAAGTTCGAGGGATTGGGGGAGAGCAATAATAGCACCCTAATATAAGGGAGATAAGGTAACTGTAGTATTCATAGGAAATAGTGTTGTGAGTGTTGTAGGGAAGATATCTTGCTCGGATTTTTTTGGTGGAAGACGCTTGCGTCGAGTGAGTGAGGGACTAATCGTTGAAGGACAAGGTGCACTTAGAAGTGGTAGAGAATGTTAGACCATATTTTTATATTGAAGCAAATGAGTAAGAATATGAGAGAGAAGAAGAACAAATTGTTTTTAGATTTCATGTATTTGCAACCGGCGCATGGCAGGATTAATAAGGAAACTTTGTGGCAGGTGTTAGTGATATGTGGTGTTGGTGATAAGCTTCAGATTAGAATAAAAAGTATGTATGTTGATAATGAAACGTGTGTGAGAATAAATAGAGTGGAGAGTGAATGGTTAAACATTAATTATGGAGTGAGGAAGGGATGTGTTACGTCTCCATGTCTATTTAAGTTGTATTTGGATGGGGGTGATGAAAGAATTAAATTGTATGGGCGGCAGGAGAGTGTGCCCTGCTTATTATAGGCTGATGATTTATTTTTGTGTGGCGAATCTGAAGAAAGTTTGGGAGGATTGATAGATGGGTATGGCAAGGTGAGTAAAAGCAGAGATTTGAGAGTAAACGTAAATAAGAGTAAGGTAATTGTGGTGGGTAAGGAGAGTCCGTAGTGTGAAATCTTGTTGGATGGCGAGTATTTGGAACAAATATCTTTAGTTTAAATATTTAGGCTATATGTTGAATGAAAAGAAACGGATAATGTAAAATGTAGTAGGAAAGTTTGTGAATCGAAGGAAGGTGAATGGTGCAATTAAATACTTGGTGAATGCAAAGGGACTAATCTATTAGTGTTATTACCAGTGCTAATGTAAAGTAATGAAATTATTGTGTGAAATACGATGTATAGATCTAAGGTGCAGTTTGCTCAGATGGAAAATCTTTGGGGCGTGTTAAGTGTGAGAAGAATGGATTATATGAGAAATGAACGTGTTAGGGAGTTGTGTGGTGTGAAGAAGGGCATGAATATGAGAATAAATGAGAGTGTATTAAGGTGGTTTGGTCATATAGAAAAGATGGATGATAGTCAGTTGTTTAAGCGTATGTATGGTGGGTGTGTTGCGATTCGACCGGCTGGGGAGACCAAAGAAAAAGTGGATTGAGTCATATTAACTGCTGGAGGAGCAGAAATGTGAGCTTTGGCAGAGGGCGAGAAGAAGGGTGCATACAGGAGTGAAATGGCATGGTTTTGTGATGGGGTATGGTGTTTCCCACCTGGGCCCAAGGGATGAACCCAATTGACGAGATGCCATAGTGTGAGGGTCCGTCTCGATCCCGTGAAGCTCTAGGGTGGGATATGTGAGAGCAGCGATTCCTGCGTGCTCACTATAGTTATGTTGCATCTTGCAATGGTATACATGTAACAACTGCTCAAAAAAAGGTTTTCCGTAACTCAACCTTTACCTGTTATTTTTATTATGTACAGAAATTCCTAACCGACTTTCTTGTTGTAATGCTTTCAATTTAGGACTAGGTGAGTTACGGATGATGAGCCCAGGAAAGGGTCGCCTAGAATTGAGGGAATTTTCCAAGGGGGCAAGTCAGTTGGTGTCCGTAGCCAAGAAAAGGGACGTATTAAGCGACTGGCACTGTAAAAAGGAATCTACGCATTTTTAATAACCTGAGTAGTAGGATTGTATTATCCCACTGTTAACCTCGTTATAAATGTGGCATCGAGTGTTTAAGTCAATTTGAGCCTAAATATCGAGAAAGGTTTAAAAACTGCCATTACAATGATAGCCCGGCTCATTATATTTGATTAAAATTTATTTGTTTTAAACTAATTGCTCTGATATGACTATTAATCATTTGAACCATTGACATTATCTGTGCCATTTAATTTAAATTAATCTTCTCAAGTATGCCTATTCCCACATTTCACAATGGAAGAGTCTGTACCTAACTTGTTATAGTTTTAAAAATGGGAGGGGGTTCCCAAAATCAGAGTGACTTCGAACACTTCAAATTCTGATCTATAAAATATAAAAAACAAAAGAATTATATATATATATTATATATTATATATATATATATATATATATATATATATATATATATATATCATATATTATATATATTATAAATTAAAAAATTCTCTATACCAATCAAAGAAAGTGAACTTAAAATTTAAAAGAGGTGCCTAATCAAACAGTGAAATAAATGATTAAACAGAAACAATGAATTGGAAAAAGTGCCGGGGGAAAAAAAAAAAAAAAAAAAAAGTTCAAATTCCCCGAAAAAGAGTAGTGAAATAAAACCAATACTGTCGCTATAGGCATAGAATTTTCCCCTAAATAACGCAAAAGAAAGAGAAGTCTCTCCCAAATCCCAGCAAAGAAAAGAAAACCGTTAAGAATGCCCAGCCAAAAAGAAAGTCACCCACGGTTCAAACCAAGAGAACAAACTTGGCTATTGTAACTCGGTCTCGAACTTTAAGACCCCATCAACCTCCCCCCGAAGTAGTCCCGACCAAAGGAGTAGAAGAAGAAGACGACTCATCTCAATATGAAACCGAACCTGAGAGCGAAGATCAAGAAGGCCACGGAGTGACTAAACGATTGAGAAGTCATCTCTCTTCTGCCCTCTTAGAGGAGAAAAGGGAAGAAGAGTCTCCCCCTCAACGCCATCCATCATTTCAACGAATTTGATGCCCTAGAGTGGATTCGGCAGACGACTATAATCTTTAACCTTAATGAAATCACCGACCCGAGAGAGAGAGTCAAACTGTTAGCGTCAAAATTACCGAGCAAGATTACCAATTCCTTGAAACTCCCTCTGAAGGACGACTGTTACACTAAATTGGTGAGAGTAATAGAGAAACTCTATGCGCCATCCCTGAGAACACAAATAGAAGAAGTTTTCCAGTCTGGCATGAGGGAGGGGGAGCTTCCCTCCGATTATGTCAATAGAGTAAAAGGGATGCTGGGACTATCTAGCTTCGATTCAATAACTAATAGTGATGCAAAGTTTATTTGAGAACTCTTCTTATTACGATTGCCACAGCAACTGCAGATCTCCCTCATGACGACGGAAAAGAACCATAATTTCGATGAATTGGTGGAACTCGCCGATGACATTTATAATAAATTTTTCCTCCAAAACGGTGCTTATCAACCCCCCCCATAGGGGGAGAACCGAATGGCAAACTTTAAATGCCATCCGGCCAGCAGAAGAGAAAGTCACAAAGCCAAGCAGGGAGTCCTCCACCCAAGGGAGGGAAATAAGTCGGTTAATAATAACACACGAGAAAGCGGCTGAAGAAATGAGATCACTTACTAAAAGTGTGATAAAGCTAGCAAAAACGATGTGACAGACTTCGAAAAGTTCTCCCGTCTCCAAAGACGACCAAAATTCAAGGAGGAGAAGCTTCAACCGATCAACATATGACAACGTCGCGACGGGGACGAGCACCGAGGGACTTTGTTATTTCCACAAGAGATTTTTGCACAGGGCCTTCAAATGCGAAGGTCAGTATTGTGCGATGTACCCCTTGGTTCCCCAAACCCCATCAACTCCATCGTTTCCACAGCAGAACTCCAACCCTTCAAAGCAGGGAAACGGGAAAACTGGCCTGTGACTCGATCGACGGGCCAAAAGGGGGTAAAAATGCGGGGGAACGAAGTATTTGCAAGTAGAAATTTTTATAAACACCTGCCCAGCAACTTTTATATGAAAAGATAAAATTTTGGGTGGGAAAATATTAATTATAATTGTAGAGGTAATCTTGGTAGAAATGTTGTTTACAGTGGCCATTATAATAATAATCGTAATAATTGCTATAATAATAGAAGCTGTTATTATAATGGTCATAATAATGGTAGAAATGATAGTTATAGTTATACCTCTAACAATGGAGATTATAATAATTATGATAGAAGCATCTGTTATAATAATCATGATGGTCATGAAAATGTCAATTATAATAATACTAATTATAATAATAATGAGTATATTGGTTATGATAGTAACTATAATAATGATGGGTATGTTAATTATAATAGCATTCATTTTAAATGAATGAGTCACAGGAGATTTTTATCTCCATCGGCGGGATTCCGAACCATTTGAACTCCGCGTTCGCTGAGTAAGCAATGACGCGGAGCTTTTATCACTAATAATTGGTAACTAATGATATCGTGGGTATAAACAGGAACGTTTAATTATGTTAATAGGTTTAAATGGAATAGGGAATGTTACTTGTAAAAATAATCAGAGACAGAATAATGAATCCGAAAGCGAAAGTTTTAATAGCTGAGTACTCAATGAATGAGTCACAGGAGGATTTTTATTCTCCATCAGCGGGATTCGAACATTGAACTCCGCGTCGCTGAGTAACAATGACCGGGAGCTTTATCCACTAATAATGGTAACTATGATAATCGTGGATAACAGGAACGTTAATTATGTTAATAGGTTTAAATGGAATAGGGATGTTACTTGTAAAAATAATCACAGACAGAATAATGAATCCGAAAGCGAAAGTTTTAATAACGAGGTTGTGACTCAAATGGCAGGGAGGGAGATTCCTATTGAGTCATCCACTCCCGCAGGAGGCGACTTGCCTCTCCGCCCTTGTCGTGAGCCAACACGCTACCGAGTCATCATTAATTCTTATTTGTAACCCACCGCATGCTTTGATTAATGACAATAATAACAATAATAATAACAATGATTGCAGGAACAGGAATAATAGCCGTAATAGTGATAGCGGTGTTGGGGTTGCTGTCGCAGTGGCTCCAACTCCACCCTAATATATATAAAAGCGGTACACCTCTAATATATTTTGGTGTATTTTTTTATTTATATTTATATGCACTTATAATCCTAATCAGTTTCTTTCCCCCATACTTCTAATGACGTCTTTCTCTAGGCTTTTTGATATATAATTGTAGACTAGTCATTTCCAGCACATTATTTTTGGCCCATTTTATTGGCCTAAAACAACATCATTGACTAGACTATCTCCTTTGCCGACAAAAGGATACCATATACTTGAAGAAGTAAGATTGATTTATCATTTTTATGTGGATTATAGCTTCTTTTCTTTATAGATATGTGTTGTCACTCCATTTGTATGGCTTATTCTTCTGTCTGTCTCTTTTAGATTCTCCAGTTCCAGAACAGACATCGTCGTCCCCAAGACTCTTCTGAACACCCTTTCGGAGGGATAATAATAATCCCCTAGGGTAAGCCATACTTCAGTGTTTATTCCATTTTTTGTTTTCTGCTATGGAGCACATTTAACTATATATCATATGCCTATTGCTTATATTCTAACAGGTGCTATCACCGGGACGAAGCATTTTTATTGATAATAACGGGCCATCATATTGCAATTTCGGGGCAGTAACCACCTGTTTGCTAATAACGGGCCATCATATTGCTAATTTCGGAGCTGCATCTCTTTGCTATTTACGGGGCTTCGCTTTTTTTTTCTGAGCTTTTCTTCAAGTGTGTTTATCGTTATCGTCTATCAAGTGCTTTTTCAGTATCACTCAGAACGGAACTCGGACTTTCCAATCACTTGCAGTGCAACTCCGAGAACAACTAAGATTAGTTACCCCAGATTGTTCATATTTGCATCCTACTTTTTTCATACACACACTAATCTTCTTGTTCCAGGTAGTAACTAACCCTTACACTGGAACTCGACCATTTATCGGTTTGTAGTCTAAGTTGATCAGAGACAAACCTACGGATATCTGATATCAGAAATTAGCTTCATCCTCCCCATAAGTTTAATTTAATAAACGTCAATTTTAAAACGTTTGTTTTTCCCCCATTGACGAAATCCACTCTGACCTTACCTTTTCAAGGAGGGGTCTTCAAGGAGGATCGATCTCACAGGAAGTTCATCGAGTGTTGCAGGGGAAACGAGTTAGATAGTTCAGGTAATAATAATGCGGTAGTCGTTAGGAGAAAGTAGCTAACCGTTGAGCAAAAGTGGTGGGGTAGATTAACCAATTAACTGACTAACCTCTTAACACTTTCATAGTAATAGATAGATAGTAGATATACTAACAGACTAATTTTTCCTTCTATCAGAATTAATCCATTAATTAATTTAACCTTGTCCCTTCTAGCTTCTGATTTTAGTCGCTGTATTAGTTTCTGATTGCACTTTCTAAATTTATTGGGTGGTTTGGGACTCAGGCTCAGTATTAATCCGGGATTTCATTTAGTTCGGGCGCACCAAAGATCCTTAGCTGGTTTAATTCGAGTGCAACCTCACTCTCCCCTACATACTCTTTAAATTTAGTTGGCGCCCGAACAGGGACTGCCTTTTTTGTAGAATATAGTATAGTACCTGTAGAACAGGGACTGCCTTTTTGTAGAATATTAGTACCGGTAGATACCGCATTCCTGAATTTTCTAACTCGCGAACTCTGCAGCAGAAATAATTCCCTTCAAATCAGTCGTTCGAGTTACAGGTATAGAATACAGCTCTTGCTAAAAACAGACAACCTCCTTTTTCCTGACAACACCTCTTATCTCTTATCATCCTTCATTTATATTTGATTTTTGTGATATATCTGATATATTTGAAATATATATTCCCTAACCCTAATGACGTCCTTAAACAGGTTTTCAGAATTGGGGGGTGATGGGGGGAATTCGGGAGGTGGTGAGGTTGAGAGCGGGCGTATCATGGGAGCAGTAGGTGGTGGTTTAGTGAACATTAGTGGTGATATTGAGGAAGAGGAAATGCCTCCACCTACTCAACAGGATATGTTGAGGTTCATTAAGGAGAAAGAAGATAAAAACCGACGAGGTTCTCAATTACCTCGCAATTCTCCACCTCCACAAACTAGAGAGCAGGGGGATCGAAGAGATCCACAAGTAGTTCAACAGATGACCGACATTGTAGACCCTATGAACATGTCTCTTCAGGAGTTCATGTCTAAAATCACACAGGAATTTAAGTTCCTTAAAGAGGAAACAGCATTGTTGCGTGATCAGCAACATCCAATACAGCCTCAACAGACGGTTGTTCCTACTGTTGCTGCAAATCCGGTGGACTTACTTAGTAATGAGATGGCTCTGATAAACTTCGGTTCACCAGTATCTCCAACGGTAACAATGGGACAACAACAGCTTTATCCGGGAACTACAGCTCAATTATACGGTGGATCACCCGCGGACTTAATTTACACCACTCACACGACGCCTCCCATAACACAACAGACTGACGTGACACACGGACAGCAGTTTACTAATACACCTTACTACAGTCAGGGTATGAATGATCCCTTGACTTCCAGCATTTCAGAGACGCCGTTTTCAGCTCAACAAGCTGGTATCGCACCACTTGTTGATAATAGGTCATATGTCATTCCTCCTCAACCACAACCAATCTATACAAATGTAGAGAACAGAACACCGACGCAGCTTCTTGCACCTAGCAGATTGGACATACTTGAACGCCACATGTTGCTGATGTCTCAATCTATTCTATACCTAGCAGAAATCGCCAAGAACTCGCGAAAAGTCAAAGTGGTTGAGCCGGGGAAATTTAAATGAGGCAGATAAGGATTTGGTTAGTTATTTCGCCGACTTTGAACAATACTGCTCATATAACTATCCAAATGCGCCTCATCAGTGGATAAGGTTGCTTGGTAGGCAACTAGAAGGATCGTTCCTTCAACTTTATAATTTGTTACTTAAAGATGACCGGAATTATAATTCTATTAAGGAAACTCTACTTTCTTGGTATCAGCAAGAAGAAAAACGGAAGGATGAGTCTAAGCTGAAAGCTTATCACTCCGCTTACAGGACTCCAGGTGAGAGCGTTCGTATGTACGCTCTTCGTCTGGAACATCTTGCCAAGAATGCTTATCGCGGATTAGAGATGAGAGAGCATGACTCTCTACGAACCGCTTTTCTCCTAAGTCTTCCTCCTTATGTTGAAAAACGGATATCAGATTATATTAAGCAGCAAGAGGAAGATAGCAATGTTCGTGTGACATGGCGGAAAATAGTTAAGTCTTGCAGACTCCTATGAGAGACTACAACAAAGGGAAGAACGTAACTGCCTCATCTAGTAACAGTATGCTGGCGGCTACTTCTGATCAGCCTAAACAAGACTTGGACCAGATTATTAGAATAGATGTTATTAATCCAGGTCGGTCAGATGTTTTGTCAGGTTCACACCAATCACAACATACACAATCTTCCAAAACAAACAATACCCGCCAAAACAATACACGAAACAATACACATACTTATCCCTCATCCAATAACAGACGTAATCAGACCCAAAGCACTTACACACCGACACGTCACAACGAGAACACTAACAGAAAACACCTCGTTTGTGATTACTGTGGGAATGTTGGGCATGTGATGGATGAATGTTATAAGTATCTTGGGATATGTTCTTATTGCAGAAAGAGGGGGCATGTAAGGTCTGAATGTAGATCCATAAGATCTCCTCCACGCACAAAACAATTAAATTCTGGTAGAGTGTGTCCATTTTGCAAGGGCCCACATGCCGGAATTAACTGTCCACAGAAGACACCACCGCGCAATGTACAAAGGACTAATAGATCGCCCACACAAAACAGAGCACCACAGGCCTCTGGTCAAAACAGAAAACATAATTCCCCACGCGCGGACAATTCAAACAGAACACCACTAACACACGTGACTCTCCAAGGCCGCAACGAAGTTTTTGATCCTTGTGACTGTGTCACAGTCACATCTTGAAGCCGATGCATGGGCCTTCTTCAGAAATCAGTAGGCAAGCTGAAGCTTTAAAACTGCAAGTCTCCCGGAAATGAGCCGGCTCCAGTGGAGATGGTTTACAGCTCATAGAACTATCCAGGCAACTGCAAGAGATCATGATAGTAAGTAGTGATAGAAGTAGTGCTAGCACTTTTTCCCAGTAGCTGTAAAGCTCAGTAGTTCGTTAACAGTAAGTGCTAGGACCCTTCTTCCCGACACTATAGTGACTATACTAGAGATAGTTACTCTCATCCTTCTCGGCAGTAGTATGTAGTAGCAGTAGTAGTTTGTTCCCGCTACGGAACCAGTAGCATCAGTTGTAGTAAGTAGCCCTCCTGTATAAACTGTCGTGTTAGGAAGTAGCGATAGTCATAGTGATAGGCAGGTGAAAACAGCAAACAACATGGTGAAACCACATGACAGTGCAGAAAATATTTGTCATGTGCATCTGGCGGTAAACAACTTTGCAGATAATGATGATATGGTTGTTACCATAAATCTTTGCCAGGCAGAGGTGGATCCACTGATTGTTTGCGTAAAATTAGAACACAACAGCTCGAATGTGTATGATTGCCTTGTTGAAAGTGGGGCAGGTGTAAGTTTGGTGAGTGATGCAGTATTGCAGAGCTTGAAAGAACCAGTTGAACTTTTGCCATCTGCAAAAGTAGGGGTGAAAGCAATTACTGGTTTCGGAAGGGGTAAAAGAATTCCGATTGACCAGTATGTCAATCTCAAACTACGGTTTCAAGGTGGATTTGAAACTCAGCCCACCGAATGTTTCATCGTTCCTGAAGAGTATATGGAGTTCGCAATAATATTGGGAACATACTCTCTACGGGATAATGAGCTCTTGCCTGATTTGTCTCAAAAAGAACTCATTCGTAGAGTGGACAACGATGAGATAACAGTAATAGCTACAGGAATTAGTCGCCGCAGTGTGCGTACCCATCCTCATGTGGGTCGGATCACAACATTACAACTATCTGATGCCTACCACTCTAGACATTAGCACGTCCTAGCCTTTCCAGTTTTATAGTTAACAGCTTTTAGAATTTTCAAAACGATTACTGTTATCAGAATTTCAACGTTTCTTTCTTCAATAGGATCTGCCGATGTTCACGGAACACTTGTTCTTGTGGTGTTTCGCTCTTTTCATCATCATTTTCCCGTTTTCCTTTCTCATTCTTTCCTGGTTTCTGAGAATTCTGGGAAGGGTTGGTCATATGGGGTTGCAGGGTGAAATTAGCGGAATGCGATGCGGATAATTCGCGGATGCGATGTGGATAATTAGCGGATGTAAATGCGGAGATAGCGGATGCGAATAATGCGGATACATGCACTCATCTCATCTCTTTTCATTTAAATTAGCTTCAGACATAATCATTACACAGTAGAATCTTTACATTCATCTCAGCTTCACTGAATACCCGCCTATAATTTTATCAGAGCATGTTTGTTGGCTGTAGTGATTTATTATTATTATTTTTAATTTTAATATTTAATCTATAACTGACATTTGTAAATTTGTAAATTGTAAATAAATTTCCCGATATGTTAATCTTAAGTTTCATATTTTCATTTACAACGCAGTTAACAGAGTTGAAGCTTGCCTTCGTGGTATTCAACTAAAATTATGATATAATGATATAAGCCAACAACTTGTACGTTCTTTTTTTTACTCAACATTTTTTCAAGTTTTGATACACAGACACTTATTAATGTGCTTATTATAAATTTGTAAATATGTATAAAATAAATTAGAAATGTAATGTAAAAAACAATGATTATTTTTATGATACTTTATATTGGAAGTTCAAAAATTAAAATTTGTAAACTTAATAAATCAGAAATTAATTAAATTAATTAATTAAATTAAATTAAATTAGTACTTGTAAATATTAAATTTCAATTTCAAGAAGAATGATATTTTTTTATAACACCCTATACGGATGCAAATAATAGAACAGGTGTATTCTTCTCTTGCAGTATGAAGACTCTCTTAGCTGTCGGCGCCAAGCGAATTGAATCTGCTCCGCCACGAGAGAAAACTGCTCTGAGAAGAGTTCAATATTCATGTCAGGGTGGATTATAGCTCGGGGCGGACTATCCACGACTGTCCTTCCCGTGTTGAAACCCTCATGACTTTCGACGTAGACTTTATCCTTATATGGGCGCTTACACCCTTGGCTTGGCAGAAAAAATCCATTACGAATGGAGATAAAACAACTACAGTTTTCGAGCCAGCAGTAAACTTCAGTCGAGGGTGTACCCAGTGTTATGGATAAGATCACCAAATATGCCAAAAAGAAGAATCCGAGGGTAAAAGTTTTTCTCTGATTCCCCCAGTTAACAAGACATGTATGTCTTTAACCAGAAGCGGATCACGAAAGCATGGGGTCCAGCTTTTGCCGACCACCTCAAAGATGATGACTCCATGTCCCCTCGGTTAATGAGGGAACACTCGATTCGTTCCTTCATCCGGTTTGAAGATTTGGCATATTTCAGATATAATTGGACAGATAAAACCACTCTTCGCGGTAGTGAGGATTTTAACTATTACTACGAAACAAAACGATACAGCCCGGAGTATAAAAACACCCCTCATATCAGATACATCAAAAAGAAGCAGTTGTACCTTCAAACTCCGATGCTTTCAGATGGGTTACATGCTAACCGCTTGTTCCTAGAACAATTTCTACGGAAATACAAAAGCTTCTTCACCTCTCACGCACTTTCTCGTCCCCGGCCTTCGGATCGCCGTGACGTTCACTCAGGAACCAGCCGTCGACCATCTACAGTAACAAGAAGTGAAGAAAGGGAGCAAATTATCCAATCAGCCATCGAACCACCTCGGCCATCAACTTCTCGAACGTTGACCAACATCGAGAGACGG
Organism: Trachelipus rathkii; assembly: GCA_015478945.1. NCBI lineage: Eukaryota > Metazoa > Arthropoda > Malacostraca > Isopoda > Trachelipodidae > Trachelipus > Trachelipus rathkii. Next base: position 16,653 of record JABUQX010112609.1, read on the forward strand.
TTGGGTGGGGCTCCTTTTACTGGATTGCCTACGTCAGCTTTTGTACCTCCACCTCAGTTGCCTCACTCCTCTACAGCTTATTCGACTCCTCGGTTGGAGTACCCATCAACCTCGAGTCATCAGTCTGACTATCCGTCTGTTCAGTCGTCTATACATTTACCATACCATTCTCAGTTGGGTGTATCTGACCAACAACAAGATGACCAATTCCGGTTGGAAATGCGGATGGTGTTGGAAAAACATGGTTATGGATCTCTATCCGTCTTGCGACGATCTTCAATTCTTCAATCCTTACAAAAATTTATAGACGAAGAGGAACGCTTGCTTCAGCCATATATGCCGCGTTTTCCTCAGTAACAGACAACAGTTTTCTGCTTTAGTTTTAGTTTTGTATATATATATATATATATATATATATTTAATTAATATAATATATAATTTAATATATATATATATATATATATATATATATATATATTATATAAATAATATATATATATAATAATATATATATATATATATATATATATATAATATATATATTGCTTTGTCTATATATTTCGGATATTGGTTTTCAGTTTTCTTTTGATTTTCAGCTTGTGTATGATAAGGATGTAAACAATTCTTTCAGTTTCAGTCATTCAGTCGTTCAATTCCATCTTTTCGCCGCCTACCACTCACTACAGTTCTTCAGCTACAAACAGTTTATGATTATAAGGAAATTGAGTGGGGGCGTAATTTTAGTGCGGGGGGATGTTGGGGATGCTGTCACAGTGGCTCCAACTCCACCCTAATATATATAAAAGCGGTACACCTCTAGTATATATTGGTGTATGTATTTTCAATTTATTTATATTTATATGCACTTATAATCCTAATCAGTTTCTTTCCCCCATACTTCTAATGACGTCTTTCTCTAGGCTTTTTGATATATAATTGTAGACTAGTCATTTCCAGCACATTATTTTTGGCCCATTTTATTGGCCTAAAACAACATCATTGACTAGACTATCTCCTTTGCCGACAAAAGGATACCACATACTTGAAGAAGTAAGATTGATTTATCATTTTTATGTGGATTATAGCTTCTTTTCTTTATAGATATGTGTTGTCGCTCCATTTGTATGGCTTATTCTTCTGTCTGTCTCTTTTAGATTCTCCAGTTCCAGAACAGACATCGTCGTCCCCAAGACTCTTCTGAACACCCTTTCGGAGGGATAATAATAATCCCCTAGGGTAAGCCATACTTCAGTGTTTATTCCATTTTTTGTTTTCTGCTATGGAGCACATTTAACTATATATCATATGCCTATTGCTTATATTCTAACAGGTGCTATCACCGGGACGAAGCATTTTTATTGCTAATAACGGGCCATCATATTGCAATTTCGGGGCAGTAACCACCTGTTTGCTAATAACGGGCCATCATATTGCTAATTTCGGAGCTGCATCTCTTTGCTATTTACGGGGCTTCGCTTTTTGCTTCTGAGCTTTTCTTCAAGCGTGTTTATCTTCTATCAAGTGCTTTAGCAGTACCACTCAGAACGAACTCGAACATCTCAATCACTTGCAGTGCAACTCCGAGAACAACTAAGATTAGTTACCCCAGATTGTTCATATTTGCATCCTACTTTTTTCATACACACACTAATCTTCTTGTTCCAGGTAGTAACTTACACTGGAACTCGAACTCGACCATTTATCGGTTTGTAGTCTAAGTTTATCAGAGACAAACCTACGGATATCTGATATCAGAAATTAGCTTCATCCTCCCCATAAGTTGAAATTTAATAAACGTCAATTTTAAAACGTTTGTTTTTCCCCCATTGACGAAATCCACTCTGACCTTACCTTTTCAAGGAGAGGTCTTCAAGGAGGATCGAGCTAACAGGAAGTTCATCGAGTGTTGCAGGGGAAACGATTTAGATAGTTCAGGTAATAATAATGCGGTAGTCGTTAGGAGAAAGTAGCTAACCGTTGAACAAAAGTGGTGGGGTAGATTAACCAATTAACTGACTAACCTCTTAACACTTTCATAGTAATAGATAGATAGTAGATATACTAACAGACTAATTTTTCCTTCTATCAGAATTAATCCATTAATCAATTTAACCTTGTCCCTTCTAGCTTCTGATTTTAGTCGCTGTATTAGTTTCTGATTGCACTTTCTAAATTTATTGTGGTTTGGGACTCAGGCTCAGTATTAATCCGGGATTTCTTTTAGTTCGGGAGCACCAAAGATCCTTAGCTGGTTTAATTCAAGTGCACCCTCACTCTCCCCTACAGCGGTAACGGAACGGAGTCGACCTGCTCCCCCTCCTCCTCCCCAGTTACTGAGGAGGAGACGAGAGTAGATATGATTCAGACTCGTGACTCCATACTTATCGATAAAAATAATGATAAAAATGAACTTGTTAATAATGAAGCTAGGAGTTTTTCCTCCTTCCGATGAGTTTGAAAGGTCATTAAATTTAAGAAATATTGCATGTGATTTATCTGGTAACACTGGGGTGGAATTATCTGGCAACTCAACTAAAGTTGTTGCAACAGTTAAGGGGATGACTTCAGACAAATTGTATTATGTATCGAATAAAACTAACTTTGAAGCCTATTTGCTAGCTACCTTGACCTGGTAAGGGCATCTGAATTAGATAGGGAGGGTACCATTATTGGCACTGCCACGGCAGCAAATGGGGGCTGTATAAGTATTTATAATAAAAGGGTAATTAAAATTGACTTGGGGCTAGAAAGGGTTTATGATGTGCATGCTTATTCAGCGGACATTAAATTTAACGTTCTCGGCATCCCTTTCCTCAAAAATTACGGCCTCACTATCGATTTTAAGTGCCACTATTTATTAGACCCGAAGACAGCACGCAGTATTTGTCTCAGCAATGAGGCTTTTGATTTTTCTAAACATGTAAGAAACTCTATCTTTCCACTAACCACTGTGTCTTTAAATATACCCCTTTGCGAACATGATAGTTAACAATTTATTCAGGAAATATCGATTTATTCTTAAATCCCTATGAGGCACATAATTTAACTTTAAAGAATAAACAGCTTAAAAGATGGCCTTTTATCTATGCAAAGTACAGGAAAAAGAGGGACGGGGCTTATTTTGACAGTTGTGGGAACGACTTTGTTGGTCCTTCACAACCTGAAAGTGGCGATACTATTGGGGAGGGGGGAGGGGGGAGGGGGGATTGTACTATTGAGAGAAACTCTATGCAAACTGGCGGAAAACTATCCGTATCATGTTGAAGTCAGTGGCGAACCAATACAATTGAAGAGCCGAAGCATAGCTCCACATCTTTTTGAGAGGGCCAAGGGGGAGATCAATAAGTTATTAGAATCAGGGGTTATTTCATGGGGGAAGAGCGATTGGCAATTTCCGGCCAGCTTCTTGCCAAAATCTGATGGCCGGGTGATATTGGTTGTGGATCTGCCTAGATTAAGGATATTCATCTTTGGGGCCCAGATTGCCAAAAACATTGCCCAATTGGCTAAGGAGAAGCTCGATTTTTAAGGCGCAGGCTACCCCATAATTATTCCCAATCCAAATTCAACCATTTATTTTTGCCCCTATTTGGTATTAAGCTCCCAAAACTTATTTATACCCAGGGGGGCCACCAATACCTCCCCCTTCTTTTTAGGTGCCCCCCTTCCAGCCGGGCCCTCCGTTTTCAAATTTTTGCCCTTTGGGAGAAATTTTTAAAAGAAGGAATTGTTTTTTTTGTGTATTTGGATGACATTCTGATCACTAGTTTCTAACTCTTTGACAGAACAATGTTGCGCAACATTGGTAGCAGAGGTTTTTAGAAAGAATTAAAAGTATATGAAGAATTTACTAAACCCAAAAATGTTTGCTTTGCGCCGTAGAGAGTTGGACTTCTTAGGCTTCAAATATTAGCGAAGAAGGGAGTTCGAACAATGGCCAAGGGAAAAGAATCAAAGTGCAGATAATAAATTTGTTGCCAAAAGCAAAGACAACTATCAAACAACTTTAGGGCATTTTCTCGGCCTGCACAAAACTTCCTTCGCCGAAATTAAACATAAGCCGGGCCTGCCCCAATACTGGCAACCAATTTGAAACGGGGAATAAGCGTTTTTTGAAAAGGGCCAAACCCGCTCCCTTACGAAAAACAATTTTCCTGGGGGGTTTTTGGAGAAACTTGAGCGGCAGGCTTTCCCAGGGAAGCCTAAAGCAGCGATTGGTGGACCGGGTTCCCACCCCTTGTTTTGTCCTTTTCCCGAATGAAAAAAACTGAGTTGCTATTAATCATACAAAAGGTTTAAGCGGAGTCCACGGTGGCTTAGTTGGATCTAATTGGGGGAAGAAGAAATGATCAGCGCAGTTTTTCTTTTTCCGGGCGGCTTTTTACAGGTACAGTTTTTTATTTTTGAAATTAGAACCCGGAGGTGGCACCCTTACAAGCAGTTTTTTGGGTGCTGGTCGTCACACACTTTTGGCAAAAATATCGCCTCTTATCCCGCAAATAAGAAGGAGTCAGGTCTGCCCCCACCACAGCAACAATAGTGTTACTAATTACAACCCTATACAAGGAAAGAGTTTGCCCCACAAAAGGATTAAAACCACCCCCACATTCGGGAAGTAAAATTTTTGGAATGAAATTCTATTTGCATTTTCGTGTTAAAATATTAAATTGGGGGTCTTTCCTCCAAACCAAAAATAATTGGCAAATAATTTTTGGGAGACAAGAAACATTTGGCCTTACCGGAAAGGGGAAATAAAATCAATAGAGAAAATGAAGAAATCTTCCATTGCAATGGCTATTTAGAATAATGGAAGGTGGGCGTGTCTCTCTTCTCTGACTGTAGTTACCATGGAAACAGGTTTATAATTGGGGGAGGAGTTTAGTGAATTAAATTCCTTAAATTCTCTGAATTCCATAGAAAAAGGGTTGTCTTTTAATAGGACTACAAAGGAACGGGATTTGCTGGCATACGATCATTAATATATAATCAATAATATAATAATAATTAATAATAATAATAATAATAATAATAGTGGTATATTATAATAATAGTAACGAGGGTGATAATAACACGCTTTGATAAATTTTCGTTAAGAAATACGATATGTAGCAGTAAAGAAAGGGTTAAGCGATAATGAAAAATCCGAGAGGGTAAGACTTCAGCGAATAGCTATGGAACAAGAGACTGATTAGTTTATATAAAGACTTTGATAACAGGAAGGAAAACTTACCGGATTAACAAGCTCTGTTACAAGGGGATCAATCCATCGGGACAAGGAAGCAGTCTTTGGCAGCAACATTTCTACAGGCATTTCTAGGAATCTATACCGGATAAATCTGGGTGGATGACATCATAAGAAAATAAACATAATACAATTAATTTGGGGGATTAAAAGGCAACCTTTGACTGTTCTAATTAGAGCGATTTCGTCTTTAAATTTATGCATAGTAGAGTAAAAAAATTCATACAGAGTTGTTGATGTTCTTGTGCAGAAAACAAGAGCCGTTTAGGAAAGATTCTCCAGAATTTTTGTAGATTTAAGGAGTCCCTCGAAGAAGTTCGACACGCCTGCATGTGGATTTGTTGGACACTATTGTAATAGAATGGGGTTCATTATTCTGCTAGTCTTCATCGACAGATTTAGCAAGTATCCTTTCCCTACCCTCTTAGGCCTGGCGACGGGTCGATCGGTATTAAATGTTGTTTTAGTAACGCGAGATTTTTCGTTTGTGGCCCAATCAAAAGACTCGTCTCAGAACCGGGGGAACCCAATTCACTGCCCAACTGTTTAATGACGTGTGTAACCTACTTTAATATCATAATATCGTGACACGCCTAACTCTCAAATTCAAAAAATGAAATGGCGAAAAATTAAATCAGGCACTCATAGTGCAATAAGGTGTATGGTGAACGAGAGTGCCAATGAAGGGTTAAAATGGCCAGAAATCTTGCCCTGGGCATTGCACTGTTTGAGAATTAGCCCTTTGAATGAACAAGGGGTCACTCCCAGTGTGCTCATGTTTGGCCAGAACTTATCAGTGCCAGGAAGCTTAGTACAGAAGGAGGCACTCAGTGTCACGGTCAACCAAAGTGCCTATTTGAAAAAACTGGTAGCGTTAATGCGTAAACCTTTGGCACATGTATATAAAAATAAAAACATATTCGTTCCAAAAGACTTCCACAAGGCAAAGTTCGTGTTAGTGAGAAACCAACAGTATAATGTGGGAAAACTGGCAGAAAGATACTCCGACCTTATGGGGGTATTACGGTAAAAAAAGAAATAATGTTTTATATCTTAAAAGCAAGGGAAAAAGCCGCAAGAGAATGAGAAATGTAAGAATTTATCATAATAAAACCAACAGGAGCGCTGGGAAAAAAAAAAATGGTTAAATAAAAAAAAAAGAGAAAGGGGGGGGGGGCTTCTTATTCCGAATGCATTGCTTAGAGTTGATAGTAGTTAAAATTGATACCTTATACCCTTCAAAAAAAAAAAAACCTTCTTTTCCTCTAATTTAATACTATTGCCGAACGCATGCAAAAAAACCGCTAATGAATATGAATAAACTCTCGCGAATTCTTTAGAATTGTCACAGTGGTAGGGTTGCAATATATGAGTTGAAATAGTCGAACCCTGCCTGACGGGAATTAGGGAGATCTGTCTATATGGGTTGTAATAATGTATTGTAGAAGTAGAATTCTGTATTTCTTTATAATAGTGTCAAATCACCACTTAAAAAAAAAAAAAAAAACATATATATATTTTGTTTTCTGGACCACTGTGATTGAGGGGCCATGGGGAAATCGCTTGATTCTTTCAAGCGATTCTCTCGCTCCGGAAATCCATATGTGAGAGCAGGATATCCTGCTCTCACTATAGTTATGTGCATCTGCTATGTATACATGTAATTACTGCTAAAAAAAGTTTTCCTGTACACCAACCTTTAACTGTTACTTTTGTTATGCAAGAAATTCCTAACGACTCTTTGTGTAACGCTTTCAAATTTTGATGGTGAGTCACGAAGGATGACGCCCAGGAAAGGGTGCCTAGAATGAGGGAATTTCAAGGGGGAAGTCAGTTAGAGTCCCGTAGCCCAGAAAAGGGACGTATTAAGCGACTGGCACTGTAAAAAGTCGAAAAACTAGGTTTTAACTGAGTAGTATTGTTGTATTATCCCACTGTTATCCTCGTTATAAACTGTGAATTGAGTGTTTAATTAATTTGAACCCTAAATTATCGAAGAAAACGTTTAAAAGTGCCATTATATGATAGCCGGCTCATTATATTTGATTAAAACTTATTTGTGTTAGCTAATTGCTTAACCCAGTGGTTTTCAAACTGTGTGCCGCTAGTTATATTTGCGGGTGCCACGCTCTAACGAAATGTCTTCTCAATTCAAGGAAATTATTGCTCAGAAAAAAGAATTAAAAATTATTCAAACCTAGTGGTATTTTTTTATTCTTATTCTTAGACTCTTAGAGAACAAATTTTAATATATATATATATTATATATATATATATATATGATATATATATATATTATATAGTATATATATATTATATATTATATATATATTATATTTATATATATTATATATATATAGTTTTGAATATACTCGTTTCTTCGAAGCATCGTTTTCTCTGCAGGCCATATAACTCACATATTTTAAAGTTTTAAGACTCATAATTATAATCTCTTGGTATAATCTGGCAATAGTCAGTCTGTGAATGATATTCCCCTTAATATTTATTTAATTGGATAATAAATACTAGTCACTAGCAACTAGTGAACAAAATGGCTGCGAGTGTATCTCTTAAGACTTTTAAAATGTAAAATTTCCAAATATTTGATGTGATTTTATAAAAAATGGATAATAAGCGTCATAGTGAAAATGAAGAGATAGTGGGAGGGACAAGTGGTGAATTGAGAAAACGGAAATACCGTAAATATGTGAAGCTTATTTTGAATTTGCTTTATAGCCATTGAATGTTGGGGCGAAAGAGACTGCAAGTGCGTATTGTGCCTGCAAAGTTTGGCACCCTGAGTGCAATGAATCCAAGTAAAGCTCAAAAGGCACCAATAGAAAAACCAATCATCGTGATATGATTGGTAAACCTCAAGGTTTTTTTGATAGGAAGGCGAAAGAATTAAAACACCAAAAATGTACGTTTTCTCGGCAGGTATCAACTTCAAGTAATGCTTTGATGGCGTCATATAAGGTTGCATGTAGAATCGCGCAATGTAAAAATTCGCACACCATCGCAGAGGAGTTAAATCTACCTGCTGCAGTTGATTTAATGAGCATTATGATTGGTGAGTCGGCGGGAAAAGCACTTTCAAAGGTTTCTTTGTCTGACAACATTATTAGTCGAAGAATCCAACATATGGAGGAAGATCTCAATGATCAGTTAATTGAAAAAATAAAAGAAAATGAATTTGGGCTGCAATTAGATGAAGCAGTGGATAATAATAAGGATGCGCATTTAATTTGCTATGTTCGGTTCGTAGACGATATTAATATTATAGAAGATCCTCTTTTTTGTAAAGGTATTAATGCAAGTACAAAAGCTCAAGACTTGTTTGGGATCCTAGATTCATTTATGAATGATAATAAATTGGAGTGGGGAAAATGCATTGGTATTTGTACAGATGGTGGCCGTTCAATGTCTGGTCGTTACAGTGGGTTACAAGCTCTTATTAGTAAAAGGAAAACCCCACTTTCATTGTGAACACATTGTATCATTCACAAAGAAGCTCTCGCATCAAAGAACTTGAGTATTCCACTTTTAGAGAACGTAGTAAATATCGTAAATTTTATTAAAACGACCAATGAAAGCTAGGTTTTTCAAAAATTTGTGTGAGGACATGGGATCAGAGTACACGGTTTTATTATATTATTGCCCATCGCGATGGCTCTCTCGAGGCAATGTACTGGAACGTACATTTGATTTACGCGAAGAAATATATCTTTTCTCTTGAAGAAGAGAAACATCAGCATGCAGAACTGTTCGAAAATGAGGATTTTTTGGTGAAGCTTGCATACTTGTGTGATATCTTTAAAAAGTTAAATACGCTGAATCTCTCTCTACGGGTGTGGAAAATGCATATTCTGAATGCTGGCCGAGAAAAAATTTTGTCCTTTCATAAAAAAATTAAGAAGCCTGTGAAAATAAAAATAAAAGATCTTGACCAGAAACTGTTTCCCCTGCTTTGCAAGCAGTTTTTGAAACTTCAGTGAAATTGAAACTTTCCTGACAGGATAAATCTGTTTCTGAGAAGATCTTTTAAATCTTACCGAGTGGTTTTTTGAAAAATATTTTCATGAAGATGTAAGTAAGATTGATAAGTTTTCATGGATACAAGACCCATTCAGATAAAAAGTTTCACCTGAATTTACTTCAGTGGAAGAGGAGAACCTTATTGATCTGTCTTGCGACAATACATTAAAAAAAAATTGACGGCATGGGTTTGACTGACTTTTGGATATCAATAAAAAATGAATATCCGCTCCTAATTTGTAAAGCTCTTTCGAGTTTTAATCCCATATGCAACATCATATTTGTGCGAAGTCGGATTTTCAGCTGTAGCTGTCATATGAAGCAAGTATAGATCAAAAGTAAATGTAGAACAGGAAATAAGGGTGGATGTTTCCAGTTTAATTCCCAGATTTGAAAAGATGTGCAGTGAACATCAGGCACATCCATCCCACTAAAACACATTTCTTATCATAATAGCCTACTACCAGTCAGCTTCATGATGTATCTTTATAATAATATATATATATAAATATATAATATATATTATATATAATATTATATATATATATATATATATATATAGATATTATAATATATGTATATATCATAATATATATATATATATATATTATATATATATATATATATATAATATATATATATATATATATATATACTATATATATATAATAATATATATATATATATATATCATATAATATATATTATATATATATATATATACTATATGTAATATATATATACTAATATATATATATATATATATATATATTATATATATATATATATATATTATATATATATATATATATATAATACTTATATATAAATATAATATATATATATTAGTGATGGACGATTATGAAATTTTTTGCCGATGACGATGACGATGACGATTAGAGCAATTTTCACGATGACGATGACGATGACGATAATTGAAAAAAACTTTTTTTTAAATTCCTTCTCTCTCTTCTCTCTCTCTCTCTCTATATATATATTATATATACTAATATATAGTTATATATATATATATATATATAATATATATATATTTATATATATATATATAAAAAAAAAAAAAAATAATATATATATATAATATATATATATATTATATATATAATATATAGAATATAGAAAAGGATGTTGTGAATCCAGCATAGAAATTTCAGATCGACGATCCGAAATATTTTAGCGATGCCGCCACATTTAGTGGATTGCCAATACAATAATAATCAGACGATATGTATATCTCTTCATCTTCAGGATTAATGATAATGATAATGATAAATGAATAATGATAATGATAACTAATAATAATAATAATAATAATTAATAATAATAATAGTTAATCAATGAAAAGAAAGTATTTATTAATGGAAATGGAGACATATTTGTGGTCGTAACGTTTTCTTAGGTCAAGTGGCTGTTCCTCATACATGTATAAATATTTAGACCAGGGACTTAATAAATGTAATTTCCAAGTTTGCAGATGATTGCAATTGATTACCACAGGAAGTATTGAATGATTCAATGCGCTCAGATTTAGAAGATACGGCAGGAGCGTAATCGTTGATGGGATGAGCAGGTCATTCCTTCCTAAATTTCTCTTTCCTCATTCATTCCTTCTAAAAACTAAATCTTTCTTTCCTCAATATCCATGGTTCGATGGGGCTTGTTCTCTGCCATTCAGGCTAGAGAACAGTGCGTAATCGGGGTGGAAAAATTTCTCGTTCTCCTATCACTCTCAATAATTTTCATTTTCAGCTTAGAATCGTTGCAGGGATACTCTTCGACGAGCAAAGCGGGCTTCAATGAAAGGAAAAGTGCACTAACCTCCTTTGGTTTTCTTACTGACAAATCTTCATCTCTAGGCACTTCTGTAAATCTGCTTTCCTCCTCTTATTCGAATTGATGGTTCTGTTGCATAATTCTCCACTGAAAAGGCTAATCTCTTCGGCCCCTCGTTCAACTATTCTCTATGTCCCAATACTATCACTTTCCCTCATTGTTGGAGCCTCTCACATGTCCAACCTATTCGAAAAAAGGAAGCCGCTCTGATTCCTCCTAACTATCGCCCTGTAGCTCTCACTTGTATTCTTCTATCTAAGATCTTTGAAAAACCTTTCTTAACTCACTTCTTAGATCATCTGGAAACTCATTCCGATCGCAGTAACGGCTCTCGTTGCACGTAGTCTAACTGGCGATATACATTCCTACTAAACCGTAGTCCCTAAGAGCGAAAAACCATAAATCGGTTAGATAGGAATGTATACCGCCAGTAGACTTCGTGCACGAGACGCCGTACTGCGATGGAATGAGTTTTCCAGATGATCTAAGAAGTGAGTTAAGAAGGTTTCAAAGATCTCTTTTTTTTTTAAAGAATAAAAGAAAAAAAAAAATAAAAACCAAGAAAGGGGGAAGAGCTACAGGGCGATAGTTAGGAGGATCAGAGCGGCTTCCCTTTTTTCGGAATAGGTTTCACATGTGAGAGCTTCCAACACTAAGGGAAAGTGATAGTATTGAGACATAGAGACATATACGTTGAAGGAGGCTATAGAGATTAGCCTTTTCAGTTGGGAGAATTTCAACACAAGACAGATCGATAAAGAGGAGAAAGTTCTGCAAGATTTACAGAGTTGCTAGAGAATGAAAGGATTTGCAGTTAAGAAAAACCAGGAACAGGTTTGTGCACTTCCTTTGATGAAAGCCCGCTTTGCTCGTCAAGAGTATTCCGCAACGATTTTCTAGCTGAATGAAATTAGTGAGAGTGATAGGAGAAAACGAAGAATATTTTTTCCACGCCCGATGCGCACTGTCTCTAGCCTGAATGGCAGAGAACAAACACGATCGAACCATGGATTATTGAGGAAAGAAAGATTAGTTTAAAGGAATGAATGAGGAAAGAAGGATTTAGCTGAAGAAGGAATGAACCTGCTCATCCCATCAACGATTACAGCTCCCTCTTATCTTTTAAATCTTATTACATCCATCATTATTCCCTTACTGAGGAAGCCAATTTGCAATCATCTGCAAACTGAACCTTACATTAGTCCCTGGTCTAAATATTTATACATGTATGAGGAAACAGCCACTTGACTAAGAAATTCGTTACAGACCACAAATATGTCTCCTCATTTTCAATAATAATACTTTTCAATTTTCATTGATTAACATATTATTATTAATTGAATTATTATTATTATTATATTATTATCATTATCATTATCATTATCATCTATCAATTATCATTATCATTATTAATTATTATTATTATTATTTATATTATTTATTATTATTATTATCAAATTTTGACATCGCTAAAATATTTTCGGGAGGTTGAACCGCCTGACCCCCCTGTCTACAGCTTTATAATAATTATATTATATATTATATATATATATATATATATATATATTATATATATATATATTATATCATATATATCAATATATATATATTTATATATATATATATTATATTATATATATCATATATATTATATATTAGAGAGAGAGAGAGACGAGAGAGAAGAAATTTAAAAAAAAGTTTTTTTCATTAATGTAAATCGTCATCGTCATCGGTGAAATTTGCTCTAATTTTTCCATCGTCATCGTCATCGGCAAAAATTTCATAATCAGTCCATCACTAATTATATATAATATATATAATATAATAATATATATATATATATATATATATATATATATATATATATATATATATATATATATTATAATATATATATATATATATATATTTACATATATATATATTTATATATATATATATATATATATATATATATATATATATATATATATATATAATATTATATATATATATTATATATATATATATATATATATATATAATATATATATATATAATTTATATATATATATATTATATACATATATATAGTATATATAGTACTAATATATATATAATATTCTATATATATATATTATATATTATATATATATATATATATATATAATATATATAAAGATTACATCACTTGAGCCTGATTGTTTCATAACAAGATGATAAGAAAGTGTGTTTTAGTTTGGAATTTAGATGTTCACTGCACATCTTTTCAAATCTGGGAATTAAACTGGAAACATCCACCCTTATTTCCTGTTCTACATTTACTTTTGATCTATACTTGCTTCATATGACAGCTACAGCTGAAAATCCGACTTCGCACAAATATGATGTTGCATATGGGATTAAAACTCGAAGAGCTTTACAAATTAGGAGCGATATTCATTTTTTATTGATATCCAAAAGTCAGTCAAACCAATGCTGTCAATTTTTTTTTTAATGTATTGTCGCAAGACAGATCAATAAGGTTCTCCTCTTCCACTGAAGTAAATTCAGGTGAAACTTTGGATCTGAATGGGTCTTGTATCCATGAAAACTTATCAATCTTACTTACATCTTCATGAAAATATTTTTCAAAACACTCGGTAAGATTTAAAAGATGCTCTTCAGAAACAGATTTTATCCTGTCAGAAAGTTCAATTTCACTTGAAGTTTCAAACTGCTGCAAGCAGGGGAAACAGTCTTGGTCAAGATCTTTTATTTTTATTTTTCACAGCTCTAATTTTTTTATGAAAGACAAAATTTTTTCGGCCAGCTTCAGAATATGCATTTTCACACCCTGTAGAGAGAGATTCAGCGTATTTAACTTTTTAAAGATATCACACAAGTATGCAAGCTTCACCAAAAAATCCTCATTTTCGAACAGTTCTGCATGCTGATGTTTCTCTTCTTCAAGAGAAAAGATATATTTCTTCGCGTAAATCAAATGTACGTTCCAGTACATTGCCTCGAGAGAGCCATCGCGATGGGCAATAATATAATAAAACCGTGTACTCTGATCCCATGTCCTCACACAAATTTTTGAAAAACCTAGCTTTCATTGGTCGTTTTAATAAAATTTACGATATTTACTACGTACTCTAAAAGTGGAATACTCAAGTTCTTTGATGCGAGAGCTTCTTTGTGAATGATACAATGTGTTCACAATGAAAGTGGGGTTTCCTTTTTACTAATAAGAAGCTTGTAACACACTGGTAACGACCAGACACTTTGAACGGCCACCATCTGTACAAATACCAATGCATTTTGCCCACTCCATTTTATTATCATTCATAAATGAATCTAGGATCTCAAACAAGTCTTGAGCTTTTGTATTTGCATTAATACTTTTACAAAAAAGAAGATCTTGTATAATATCAATATCGTCTACGAACTGAACATAGCAAATTAAATGCGCATCCTTATTATTATCCACTGCTTCATCTAATTGCAGCCCAAATTCATTTTCTTTTATTTTTTCAATTAACTGATCATTGAGATCTTACGCCATATGTTGGATTCTTCGACTAATAGTGTTGTCAGATAAAGGAACCTTTGAAAGCTCTTTTCCCGCCGACTCACAAATCATAATGTTCACTAAATCAACTGCAGCAGGTAGAATTAGCACCTCTGCGATGGTGTGCGGTTTTTACATTGCGCGGTTCTATATGCAACCTTATATGACGCCAGCAAAGCATTACTTGAAGTTGATACCTGCCGAGAAAACGTACATTTTGGGTTTTAAAATTCTTGCCTTCCTATCAACAAAAACCTGAGGTTTACCAATCATATATCACGATTGATTGGTTTTCTATGTGCTTTTGAGCTTTACCTTGGATTCAATGCACTCCACGGTGCCAAAACTTTGAGGCACAATACACGCACTGCGGTCTCTGTTCGCCCCTAACATCAATGGCAAAAAAGGAAAAATTCAAATAAGCTTCATCATATTTACGGTATTTCTGTTTTCTCAATTCACCACTTGTCCCTCCCACTATCTCTTCATTTTCACTACGACACTTATTATCCATTTTTTATAAAGATCAAACCAATATTTAAAATTTTAAATGTTAAGAGTCTAAAAGAGATAACACTTCGCACCTTTTTGTTCACTAGTTGCTAGTGACTAGTATTTATTATATAAATTAAATAAATATTAAGGAATATCAATAAGACAGTATAACTGTTGTTGATACAGAATTATAAATTATGAGGTCTTAAAACTGTAAAATGTGAGTTTGATATGGCCTGTAGCAGCTAAGAAGAAACGAGTAATATTCAAAACCTATATAATATATATATATATATATATTTATATATATATATATATTATATAATATATATATATATATATATAATTATATATATAATATAATAATATATATATATATATATAAAATTTGTTCTCTAAGAGTCGAGAGAATATAGAATAAAAAAAAATTTTGAGTTATAATACCACTAGGTTTGAATAATTTTTTAATTCTTTTTACTGAGCACTAATCTCCTCGAGTTAGAGTACAGTTCGTTTGAGCGTGGCACCCCCAATTATAACTAGCGGCACAACAGTTTGAAAACCACTGGTAAGCAATTAGTTAACACAAATAAGTTTTAATCAAATATAATGAGCCGGCTATCATATAATGGCACTTTAAAACGTTTTCTTCGATAATTTAGGGTTCAAATAATTAAACACTCATTCACAGTTTATAACGAGGATAACAGTGGGATAATACAACAATACTACTCAGTTAAAACCTAGTTTTTCGACTTTTTACAGTGCCAGTCGCTTAATACGTCCCTTTTCTGGGCTACGGGACTCTAACTGACTTCCCCCTTGAAATTCCCTCATTCTAGGCACCCTTTCCTGGGCGTCATCCTTCGTGACTCACCATCAAAATTTGAAAGTGTTACACAAAGAGTCGTTAGGAATTTCTTGCATAACAAAAGTAACAGTTAAAGGTTGGTGTACAGGAAAACTTTTTTAAAGCAGTAATTACATGTATACATAGCAGATGCACATAACTATAGTGAGAGCAGGATATCCTGCTCTCACATATGGATTTCCGGAGCGAGAGAATCGCTTGAAAGAATCAAGCGATTTCCCTTTGGCCCCTCAATCAACAGTGTCCAGAAAACAAATATATATATGTTTGTTTTTTTTTTTTTTTTTTTTTTTTTTTTTTTTTAAGTGGTTGAATTTGACATTATTATAAAGAAATACAGAATTCTACTTCTACAATACATTATTACAACCCATATAGACGATTGCCCTATTCCCGTCAGGCCAAGGGTTCGACTTTTCAATCAATATAATTGCAACCTACCACTGTGACAATTCTAAGAATTCGCGGAGAGTTTATTTCATATTCATTAGGCGGCGGCGTTTTTTGCATGCGTTTTAAAGGCTCATAGTATTAAATAGAGGAAAGAAGGTTTTTTTTTTTTTTTTGAAGATAGGTATATTTTACTACTATCAACTCTAAGCAATGCATTCGGAATAAGAAGCCCCCCCTTTCTCTTTTTTTTTTTTTACCCTTTTTTTTTTCCAGCGCTCCTGTTGGTTTTATTATGATAAATTCTTACATTTCTCATTCTCTGCGGCTTCTTTCCCTTGCTTTAAGATATAAACATTATTCTTTTATACCCGTAATACCCGATAAGGTCCGGAGTATCTTTCTGCCAGTTTTCCCACATTATACTGTTGGTTTCTCACTAACCCGAACTTTACCTTGTGGAGGTCTTTTGGAACGAATATATTTTTATTACGACGCCCATGGCCAGAGGTCTACGCATTAACGCTACCAGTTTTTTCAAATAGGCACTTTGGTTGACCGTGACACTGAGTGCCTCCTTCTGTACTAAGCTTCCTGGCACTGATAAGTTCTGGCCAAACATGAGCACACTGGGAGTGACCCCTTGTTCATTCAAAGGGCTAATTCTCAAACAGTGCAATGCCCAGGGCAAGATTTCTGGCCATTTTAACCCTTCATTGGCACTCTCGTTCACCATACACCTTATTGTCACTATGAGTGCCTGATTTAATTTTTCCGCCAGTTCATTTGAATTTGGTGAGTTAGGCGTTGTCACGATATTATCGATATTAAGTAGGTTACACACGTCATTAAACAGTTTGGCAGTGAATTGGGTTCCCCGGTCTGAGACGAGTCTTTTTATTGAGCCACAGAACGGAAAAATCTCGCTTACTAACACATTTAATACCGAATCGACCGTCGCCAGCCTAAGAGGGTAGGGGAAAGGATACTTGCTAAATCTGTCGATGAAGACTAGCAGATAATTGAACCCCATTCTATACAATAGTTTCAACAAATCCACATGCAGCGTGTCGAACTTCTCCGAGACTTCCTTAAATCTACAAAATTCTGGAGATATCTTCCTAACGCTCTTGTTTTTCTGACAGACATCACAACTCTGTATGAATTTTTTTACTCTACTATGCATAAATTTAAAGACGAAATCCGCTCTTAGAACAGTCAAGGTCCTTTTAATCCCCAAATAATTTGTATTATGTATTTTTCCTATGATGTCATCCACCAGATTTTTCCGGTAATTAAGATCCTAGAATGCTGTAGAAATGTTGACTGCAAGACTGTTCTTGTCCCCGATGGATGACCCCCTTTGTAACAGGCTTTATCCGTAGTTTCCCTTCCTGTTATCAGTCCTTAATACTATCAGTCTCTGTTTCATAGCTATTCGCTGCAGTCTATACCCTCTCCGAATCTTTTCCATTATCCGCTAACCTTTCTTACTGTACATTATCGTATTATAACGAAATTATCAAAGCCATTGTTATTATTATTATTGTTACTATTTATTATTTATTAACACAACTATTCATTATTATTTTATATTATTATCTATTATTATTTATTATTATTATTATTATTATAGTATGCCAGCAAATCCCGTTCCTTTGTAGTCCTATTTAAAAGACAACCCTTTTTCTATGGAATTCAGAGAATTTAAGGAATTTAATTCACTAAACTCCTCCCCCAATTATAAACCTGTTTCCATGGTAACTACAGTCAGAGAAGAGAGACACGCCCACCTTCCATTTTCTAAATAAGCCATTTGCAATTGAGATTCTTCATCTCCTATGATTTTATTTCTTTCGTTAGCCAATTCTGTCAAAATTATTGCCAATTTATTTTTGGTTTTGGAGACCAATTTAATATCAACATCGAAATTTGCAATAGAATTCATCAAATTTACTTCCCGAATGTTGTGTATCTTTGTGGCACTCTTCTTCGTATAGGTTGTAATTAGTACACTATTGCTGGTGCAGACCTTGACTCTCCTATTGGCGATAAGGTAAGCATATTTTTGCAAGCTGTTGTTGACGCACAGCACCAACTGCTGTAGTGCCACCTCCGTCTCATTCAATACTGTACTGTAAAGCGCGAAGACTCGTCTGATCATTCTCTTCCCCCATTAGAGCACTAGCCACCGTGGACTCGCTTACCTTTGTATATAATAGCAACTCAGTTTTTTCATCGGGAAAAGACAACAAGGTGACGTCCACCATCGCTGCTTTAGCTTCCCCTGAAAGCTCGCTCAGTCTCGCACCCCCCAGGAAAATTTTCTTCGTAAGAAGCGGTTTGCCTTTCAAAGCTTCGTCAAAGGTTCAGTAATTGGGCAGCCCGCCTAATGTAATTCGCAGAAAGTTGTGCAGGCGAGAAATGCCCTACAAGTTGTTTTGATAGTTGTCGGTTTTGCAACATTTATTATTGCATTGATCTTTTCTTGGCCATGTCGAACTCCCTTCTCGCTAATATTGAAGCCTAAGAAGTCCAACTCTCTGACGGCCAGCAAACATTTTTTGGGGTTTAAAATGAAATATTCATATACTTTAATCTTTCTAAAACTTTCTCCAACATTGCAACATGTTCTTCAAGAGTCGAACTGGCAATTAAAATGTCATCCAAATACACAAAAACATTCCTTAAATCTCCAAGCAAAATTGAAACGAGGCGCTGGAAGGCACTAGAGGAGTATTTGTGCCCCTGTATTAAATAGTTGAAGCTTTAATTACCAATAGGGCAAATAATGGTGAAATATTTCCTTGTTTCCTCGCTGATTGGATAATTATGGTAGGCTTGCCTTAAATCGAGCTTCGTTAGCAATTTGCAATGTTGCAATTGCAAGATGATATCTTTAATCTTAGGCAGAGTAAAACTGCCAAACATACCCTGCCATCAGATTTTGGCAAGAAGCTGGCCGGAAATTGCCAGTAGCTCTTCCCCCATGAAATAACCCCTGATTCTAATAACTTATTGCTCTCCCGCCTTGGCCCTCTCCAAAGGTGGAGGCTAATGCTTCGGCTCTTCAATGTATTGCTTGGCCTTCTCAAAAAGATGTGGAGCTATGGTTCTGCTCTTTAATTGTATCGGTTCGCCACCGACTTCAACATGATATGGATAGTTTTCCGCTAGTTCACATAGAGTTTCTCTTTTTAAACTGTCAAAATAAGCCCCGCCCCTCTTTTTCTGTACTTGCAACAGATAAAATGCCATCTATTAAGCTGTTTATTCTTTAAAGTTAAATTAGGTGCCTCATAGGGATTTAAGAATGAATCGATATTTCCTGAATAAATTGTTAACTATCATGTTCGCAAAGGGGTATATTTAAAGACACAGTGGTTAGTGGAAAGATAGAGTTTCTTACATGTTTAGAAAAATCAAAAGCCTCATTGCTGAGACAAATTCTGCGTGCTGTCTTCGGGTCTAATAAATAGTGGCACTTAAAATCGATAGTGAGGCCGTAATTTTTGAGGAAAGGGATGCCGAGAACGTTAAATTTAATGTCCGCTGAATAAGCATGCACATCATAAACCCTTTCTAGCTCCAAGTCAATTTTAATTACCCTTTTATTATAAATACTTATACAGCCCCCATTTGCTGCCGTGGCAGTGCCAATAATGGTACCCTCCCTATCTAATTCAGATGCCCTTACCAGGTCAAGGTAGCTAGCAAATAGGCTTCAAAGTTAGTTTTATTCGATACAAAATCATTTCTTTTCAAATACTCGGGATTTTCAAGATAACTTTTTGCCCCAGTGACATTCGTCATCTTACGCGAGGAGTGTCGTCCATGCAATACTTTCTTAAATTTAATGACCTTTCAAACTCATTTCGGAAGGAGGAAAAACTCCTAGCTTCATTATTAACAAGTTCATTTTTATCATTGATTTTTTATCGATGTATGGAGTCACGAGTCTGAATCATATCTACTCTCGTCTCCTCCTCAGTAACTGGGAGGAGGAGGGGGAGCAGGTCGACTCCGTTCCGTTACCCGCTGTAGGGAGAGTGAGGGTGCAACTGAATTAAACAGCTAAGCGATCTTTGGTGCTCCGAACCTAAAAGAAATCCCGCGATTAATACTGAGCCTGAGCCAAACCACCCAATAACAGTTTAGAAAAGTGCAATCAGAAACTAATACAGGCGACTAAAATCAGAAGCTGGAGGGACACGGTTAAATTGATATTAATGGATTATTCCTGATAGAAGGAAAAATTAGTCTGGTTAGTAATTCTTATTATCTTATCTAATTACTATGAAAGTGTTTAAGAAGGTTAGTCCGTTATATTGGTTAAGTCTACCCACACTTTTTTCAACGGTTAGCTACTTTCTCCTAACGCGACTACCGCAATATTATGTACCTGAAGCTATCTAAATCGTTTCCCGCTGCCAAATACTCGATGAACCTTCCTGTTACCTCGATCCTCCTTCGAAGACCTGCTCCTGAAAAGGTAAGGTCAGAGTGGATTTCGGTCAATGGGGGAAAAACAAACGTTTTAAAATTGACGTTTTTAGTAATTAAACTTATGGGAGGATTGAAAGCTTAATTTCCTGAATGATCAATATCCGTAGGTTTTTGTCTCTGATCATACTTAGACTACAACCGATAAATGGTCGAGTCGAGTTCCCAGTGTAAGGGTTAGCTTCACCTGGAAACAGAAAGTTAGTGTGTGTAATGAAAAAAAAGTAGGATGCAAACATGAACAATCTGGGGTTACTAATTTAGTTGTTCTCGGAGTTGCACTGCAAGTGATTGAGATGTTCGAGTTCGTTCTGAGTGGTACTGCAAAAGCACTTGATAGAAGATAAGCACGCTTGAAGAAAAGCTCAGGTAATAGCAATTGTACTGATGCCCCGAAATTAGCAAGGAGATACTGCTCCGAAATTAGCAATATGATGGCCCGTTATTAGCAAAACAATGGCGTCCCGTTATTAGCAAAACAATGGCGTCCCGTAATTAGCAAAACAATGGCGTCCCGTAATTAGCAAGGGAAATGCCCCGATGATAGGATATATGGTTAAATGTGCTCCATAGCGGAAAACAAATAAAATAAACACTGAAGTATGGCTTACCCTAGGGAATTATTATAATCCCTCCGAAAGGGTGTACTGAAGAGACTTGGGGATGACGATGTCTGTTCGGGTACTGAACTGGAGAATCTAAAAGATAGATACAGACACATGAATAAGCAACACAATGGAGCGACAACACATCTATAAAGAAAAGAAGCTATAATCCACATGAAAATGATAAATCAATCTTACTTCTTCAAGTATGTGGTATCCTTTTGTCGGCAAAGGAGATAGTCTAGTCAATGATGTTGTTTTAGGCCAATAAAATGGACCAAAAATAATGTGCTGGAAATGACTAGTCTACAATTATATATCAAAAAGCCTAAAGAAAGACGTCATTAGAAGTATGGGGAAAAGGAACTGATTAGGATTATAAGTGCATAAATATAAATAAATTAAATACACCAAAATTAATATATTAGAGGTGTACCGCCTTTACATATATTATGGTGGATCTGGAGCTGCTGCGACAGCAACCCCAACATCCCCCCGCACTAAAATTACGCCCCCACTCAATTTCCTTATAATCATAAACTGTTTGTAGCTGAAGATCTGTAAGTGAGTGGTAGGCGGCGAAAAGATGGAATTGAATGACTGAAACTGAAAGAATTGTTTACATCCTTATCATACACAAGCTGAAAACCAAAAGAAAACAGAAAAACCGATATCCGAAACATATATAGACAAAGCAATATATATATATTATATATAATATTATATATATATTTATATATATATATATATATAATATATATATTTATATATATATATATAATATATATTATATATATATATATATATATAATATATATATATACATAACAAAAATAAAACAAAAAAAAAAATATATTGTCGTGTCACAGAGAAAAACGCGGCATATATGGCTGAAGCAAGCGTTCCTCTTCGTCTATAAATTTTTGTAAGGATTGAAGAATTGAAGATCGTCGCAAGACTGATAGAGAACCATAACCATACTTTTCCAACACCATCCGCATTTCCAACCGGAATTGGTCATCTTGTTGTTGGTCAGATACACCCAACTGAGAATGGTATGGTAACTGTGTACACCCAGCTGAGATTGGTATGGTAATGGTGTAGACGATTGAACAGACGCATAGTCAGACTGATGACTCGAGGTTGATTGGTACTCCAACTGAGGAGCCGAATAAGCTGTAGAGGAGTGAGGCAACTGAGGTGGAGGTACAAAAGCTGATGGAGGCAATCCAGTAAAAGGAGCCGCACCCAACCGTCTCTCGATGTTGGTCAACGTTCGAGAAGTTGATGGCCGAGGTGGGTCGATAGCCGATTGGATAATTTGCTCCCTTTCTTCACTTCTTGTTACTGTAGAAGGTCGATGGCTGGTTTGTGAGCGAACGTCACGGTGATCAGAAGGCCGGGGACGAGAAAGTGCGTGAGAGGTGAAGAAGCTTTTGTATTTCCGTAGAAATTGTTCTAGGAACAAGCGGTTAGCATGTAACCCATCGGAAAGCATCGGAGTTTGAAGGTACAACTGCTTCTTTTTGATGTATCTGATATGAGGGGTGCTTTTATACTCCGGGCTGTGTCGTTTTGTTCCGTAGTAGTAGTTAAAAACCTCACTACCGCGAAGTGGTTTTATCTGTCCACTTATATCTGAAATATGCCAAATCTTCAAAACGGATTAGAGAACGAATAGAGTGTTCTCTCATTAACCGAGGGGACATGGTGTCGTCGTCCTTGAGATGATCTGCAAAAGCTGGACCCCATGCTTTCGTGATCCATTTCTGGTTAAAGACATACATGTTTTTAACTGGGGGAATCAGGAAATAAACTTTTACCCTCGGATTCTTCTTTTTGGCATATTTGGTGATCTTATCCATAACACTGGGTACACCCTCGACTGTGAAGTTTACTGCTGGCTCGAAAACTGTAGCTGTTTTATCTCCATTCGTAATTTCGTAATGGATTTTTTCTGCCAAGCCAGGGTGTAAGCGCCCATATAAGGATAAAGTCTACGTCGAAAGTCATGAGGGTTTCAACACGGGAAGGACAGTCGTGGATAGTCCGCCCCGAGCTATAATCCACCCTGACATGAATATTGAACTCTTCTCTGAGCAGTTTAAATTCGCTGGCGCCGACAGCTAAGAGAGTCTTCATACTGCAAGAGAAGAATACATCTGTTCTATTATTTGCATCCGTGTAGGGTGTTATAAATAAAATAACGATTTTTCTTGTTCCGTTACTACATTTGAATTTAATAATTTAATATTTACAAGTCGGCATTAAGTTATTTTACTTAAAGTAATGAAAAGAAAATTTGCTCTACCCTGTATTATAATTTAAACTCAAAACCTTTTTGATTTTTAATTATGAACACGTGAACAGGTGGAACTTAATTTTGAAAGTGAGGAACGAGGGAATTTTACCAGTGACTTTTGAACGGTTAAAGTAAAAAATGTTGAAGTAAAAAAAAAGAACGTACAAGTTGTTGGCTTATATCATTATATCATAATTTTAGTTGAATACCACGAAGGCAAGCTTCTACTCTGTTAACTGCGTTGTAGATGAAAATATGAAACTTAAGATTAACCTATCGGGGAATTTATTTACAATTTACAAATGTCAGTTATAGATTAAATATTAAAATTAAAAATAATAATAATAAATCACTACAGCCAACAAACATGCTCTGATAAAATTATAGGCGGGTATTCAGTGAAGCTGAGATGAATGTAAAGATTCTACTGTGTAATGATTATGTCTGAAGCTAATTTAAATGAAAAGAGATGAGATGAGTGCATGTATCCGCATTATTCGCATCCGCTATCTCCGCATTTACATCCGCTAATTATCCACATCGCATCCGCGCATTGCATCGCATCCCACTAATTTCATCGCTGCAACCCCATATGACCAACCCTTCCCAGAATTCTCAGAAACCAGGAAAGAATGAGAAAGGAAAACGGGAAAATGATGATGAAAAGAGCGAAACACCACAAGAACAAGTGTTCCGTGAACATCGGCAGATCCTATTGAAGAAAGAAACGTTGAAATTCTGATAACAGTAATCGTTTTGAAAATTCTAAAAGCTGTTAACTATAAAACTGGAAAGGCTAGGACGTGCTAATGTCAAGAGTGGTAGGCATCAGATAGTTGTAATGTTGTGATGCGACCCACATGAGGATGGGTACGCACACTGCGGTGACTAATTCCTGTAGCTATTACTGTTATCTCATCGTTGTCCTCTCTACGAATGAGTTCTTTTTGTGACAAATCAGGCAAGAGCTCATTATCCCGTAGAGAGTATGTTCCCAATACTATGGCGAACTCCATATATTCTTCAGGAACAATGAAACATTCGGTGGGCTGAGTTTCAAATCCACCTTGAAACAGTAGTTTTAGATTGACATACTGGTCAATCGGAATTCGTTTACCCCTTCCGAAACCACTAATTGCTTTCACCCCTACTTTTGCAGATGGCAAAAGTTCAACTGGTTCTTTCAAGCTCTGCAATACTGCATCACTCACCAAACTTACACCTGCCCCACTATCAACAAGGCAATCATACACATTCGAGCTGTTGTGTTCTAATTTTACGCAAACAATCAGTGGATCCACCTCTGCCTGGCAAAGATTTATGGTAACAACCATATCATCATTATCTGCGAAGTTGTTTACTGTCAGATGCACATGACAAATATTTTCTGCTCTGTCATGTGGTTTCACCATGTTGTTTGCTGCTGTTTTCACCTGCCTATCACTATGACTATCGCTACTTTCTAACAAGACAGTTTCTACAGGAAGGCTACTTACTACAACTGATGCTACTGGTTCCGTAGGGGAACAACTACTACTGCTACTACATACTACTGGAGAAGAAAGAGAGTTATTATATCTAGTTCTAGTCACTATTTTATCAGAAAGAAGGTTACTAGCACTACTGCTAACGACTACTGAGTCTACAGCTACTGGAAAGGTACTAGCACTACTTCTATTACTACTTACTATCTTATCTGTGTATGTGACTAACACTACTTACTACTTGGGCATTTGCGTGATAGTCCATGAGCTGTGAACTATTCTCCACTGGAGGGCTCATTTCCGTGGAGACTTGGAGTTTAAAGCTCCAGCTTGTTCTGATTCTGCAGAAGGACCCATGCATCGGCCTTCAAGATGTGACTTATGACACCAGTCACAAGGATCTAGAAACTTTCTTTGCGGCCTTGGAGAGTCACGTGTATTAGTCTGTGTTCTGTTTGAATTGTCCGCGCGTGGGGAATTATGTTTTCTGTTTTGACCAGAGGCCTGTGGTGCTCTGTTTTGTGTAGGCGACCTCTGAGTCCTTTGTACATTGCGCGGTGGTGTCTTCTGTGGACAGTTAATTCCGGCATGTGG
>JABUQX010112610.1:0-10000 GCA_015478945.1 Trachelipus rathkii
AGAGAGATCACCCCTCGCGGTTGATGCCAAGCGTGTTACCAACTAAGAACCAACGAGGAGCTAAAAGGAAATCTACCATTTTTCTCTGAAAGATTACTATCTTCCCAGAAGAATAAGGTAAGTCAATCTTGACAGTGACCTCTGGCAGATCCCCCCGCCCCCACTCGGGTCAAGGGTCACACAGGGTGCGATTCGGGGAGTAACAGTATCAGTAACAAATTTAGAACTGTTAACACCGCTCACAGTTCGTAAAATGGTAAGAACAATTAAACTCCCCTTGATGGGTTTCGAACCCGCACCCTCGCAGTTGGTATGCCAAGCGTGTTACCACTAGACCAACGAGGAGCTAAAAGGAAATCTACCATTTTCTCTGAAAGATTACTATCTTCCCAGAAGAATAAGGCAAGTCAGTCTTGACAGTGACCTCTGGCAGATCCCCCCGCCCCCACTTGGGTCAAGGGTCACACAGGGTGCGATTCGGGGAGTAACAGTATCAGTAACAAATTTAGAACTGTTAACACCGCTCACAGTTCGTAAAATGGTAAGAACAATTAAACTCCCCTTGATGGGTTTCGAACCCGCACCCTCGCAGTTGGTATGCCAAGGGAGTTTAAATGTTCTTACCATTTTACGAACTGTGAGCGGTGTAAGAGTTCTAAATTTGTTACTGATATATATAAATATATTTAATATATAGATATTTATATATATATGTTAATATATATATATATATATATATATATATATATATATATATATATATATATATATATATATATTATATATATATATATTAATATTTATATATTGTTTATAATATATATATATATATATATATATATATATATATATATATATTATATATATCTATATATATATATATATATATATATATATATATATATATATATTATATATATATATATATATATATATATATATATATTATATATATATATATATATATATATAAGTTAATGTTTAAACATTTTTATTTTTAATTTTATTATACTTCATTGCTCCTAGTAGTATGTACGGGATATTGTCTGCCCTTTTTTGACCTTGACCGACCCGACCTTTTTCGAGCTCGAATTTTTACCTGCCCTTGACCTTTTTTGAGCTCGAATTTTTACCTGACCTTGACCTTTTTTGGCCTTCACCTTTTTTGGCCTTGACCTTTTTTCGGCCAACCCTTTGGTCTTCCATGGGTCATTTTTGGCCCACGGTATTTTTTGGCAACCCTAATTTTTTGGCAACCCTAATTTTTTGGCAACCCTAATTTTTGGCAACCCTTCGAAGAAGGGTTGCGCCAAACGGTTGCGTCAGCAACCGTTGTACTTACCATACCCTAATTTTTTCGACCAACCCTTTGGTCTTCCATGGGTCATTTTTTGCCCACGGTAATTTTTTGTCCTTCCTTTAGGGGCTTAGCCCTTTTTGATGTCTTTACCTTGTTTGACCATGATATTTCGGCCTTGACCTTGCCATATACCATGGGTCATTTTTTGCCCACGGTAATTTTTGCCCACCTTTTAGGGCTTTAGCCCGTTTTTGATGTCTTTACCTTGTTTGACCATGATATTTCGGTTTTTACCTTGCCATATACCATGAGTCAATTTTGGCCCACGCCAATTTTTTGGCCACTCGTGTCCCACCCGTCACATATTTCGTTCCTAAATTGTACGCATGTATGGATCTCACACACACACACACCTACACACACACACACACACACACACACACACACACACACACACACACACACTTACACTTATACACACATTCACTATGACACTTATACACACATTCACTATGACACTTACATTTACCCATAGACACTACATTTACACTTACACACACACACAAACACACACTTACACTTATACACACCATTCACTATGACACTTATTCACTATAACACTTACATTTCCCATAGACACTTACATTTACACTTATACTCACGTACAAACACACTAACCAACCCCTTTGGGGTCTTCCATGGTCAATTTTGACCCACGGTAATTTTTTGTCCTTACCTTTAGGGACTTAGCCCTTTTTTGATGTCCTTACCTTGTTTGGCCATGATATTTCGCCCTTGACCTTGCCAGATTACGCAATGGGTCAATTTTTGACCCACGCTAACTTAATGGCTTTGATGGTTCCCAATCACCGTAAAGAAGTATCTAGGGATGTTCTATAGTGGTTCTATGAGTATTAGATTGAGTGCGCAGATGAGTGTCCAGGGTGACAAGTGCCATAGTGAGTGCCAATGAGTGCCAATGAGTGCAAAGTGAGTGCCAATGATGCCAAGTGAGTGCCAAATAGTGCCAAGTGAGTGCCAAAACATAGTGCCCAACTGAGTGTCATTTTTTTTTCAAGCCTTTTCTCAGCCTCCCCTGAGCCGCGCATAGCCCTAATAGGGTGTCTACCCCTAGGTTTATAAGTATGAGGAATTCGATTGTGTATATTACAACCTGCCTAGGGATGCTTCCTACTATGCATTAGTCTTTTTCTATAAACACTTATAGGAAATATATATATATATATATAATATAATATATAATATATATATACTATATATATATAAATATATATATATATATATATATATATATATATACTATATATATATATATCTAATATATATATATATATAATATCACTATATAGTATATATATATATATATATATATTTACTTGCACACACACCTAACACACATACACTATGACATTTAATACACACATTCACTATGAACACTTATACACACTATGACACTTATAAGCGCTTACACTCTCCATAGAACACTTACATTAAAACCATATACACTTACACCACACCCACAACAACAGAACACTTACGTTACACTCACACACTTGAATTTTGATGGCCTCAACTTTGGGATGCCTCAGACTTTGATGCCTTGCAACTTTGATGCCTCAGCAATGATGCCTCAACTTTGATGCCTCAATTTGAAGGTTCATCTTTGATGACTCATCTTTGATGACGTCATCTTTGATAGGGCGCCCCCCGCCGGCCTCCGTCTATATTGATGATTTCTCTTGATGAAATCATCCTTGATGCTCATCTCTACCTACCATTAAAGACAGAGTTAATATTAAATGTCTTCCCTAGTTCATAAGCTAACCACCAGGCGCAGCGTGGCGCCCTCCACGTGAAGGCTGACAACCCTGCACCCGCAGGTGCGACCCCGCCGCATCCCCGCCCGCCGCGTTCCCCGCCCGCCGCGTGCGCCCGCAGGCGCAATATTACCCGCCCGCCGCGTGCGCCCGCAGGCGCAATATCCCCGCACGAATGAAAAATATATATATACTACGAGTCATTCATTTTTATTTCATACTTAAACATTTCAAAGAATTTCTTTTCAAATATACTATGAGTCATTCATTTTTATTTCATACTTAAACATTTTTATTAAAAACATTTTCGCGAACCTAAAACTGTAACTCATTACAGACATCTTTTATATTTTTTACTTAATACTTTTTAATTTATAAATTTTTAAAAATTGTATGTAAGAAGAAAAAACCAGAGTGTCTGATGTATAAACATTTTATTTTACTACAATTGTACGAAATTTTATTAAAAACATTAACATTACATACCTTAAAGCAGTAAATCAGTAAATCAATAGAGGTGTTACCTAACACCTAAGGGATTAGTATGCTTTTGTTTTACTGCTTTACTGCTTTAACTCATGTTTTACTGCTTTAACTCATATGTTTTACTGCTTTAACTCACATATTTATTAAAATTACATACCTTAAAGCAGTAAATCAGTAAATCAATAGAGGTGTTACCTAACACCTAAGGGATTAGTATGCTTTTGTTTTACTGCTTTACTGCTTTAACTCCTGTTTTACTGCTTTAACTTTCTGCTTTACTGCTTTAACTCATATACATTACATACCTTAAAGCAGTAAATCAGTAAATCAATAGAGGTGTTACCTAACACCTAAGGGAATAGTATGCTTTTGTTTTACTGCTTTACTGCTTTAACTTTCTGCTTTACTGCTTTAACTTTCTGCTTTACTGCTTTAACTCATATACATTACATACCTTAAAGCAGTAAATCAGTAAATCAATAGAGGTGTTACCAAACACCTAAGGGATTAGTATGCTTTTGTTTTTACTGCTTTATGCTTTACTGCTTTCCTGCTTTACTGCTTTAACTTTCTGCTTTACTGCTTTTACAACTTTCTGCTTTACTGCTTAACTTTCTGCTTTACTGCTTTAACTCAATATGTTTTACTGTTTTAACTCATATATATTTTATTAACATTATGTTTTTTATTTTGTTTTAATACTTTTTATTTATTTTATTATTATTTTTATTTATTTTTATTATTATTTTTATTATTTTTTATTTTTTTTTATTTTTATTTTTTTATTTTTATAATTATATCTTAGTGTTATTTACTTTCATGCCTATTGTTATTATTATTTAGAACAGCAACATTTCACTATGACAACTTATACACACATTCCTATGACACTATACACACATTCACTATGACTCTTACATTTACCCATAGACACTTACATATACACTTATACACACGCGGTCACACACACACACACACACACACACACACACTTACACTTATACACACATTCACTATGACACTTATACACACATTCACTATGACACTTACATTTACCCATAGACACTTACATTTACACTTTTATACACACACACACACACACACACACTCACACACAGATTTACTTACACTCACACACAGATTTACTTACACACGCAGATTTACTTACACTCACACAGATTTACTTACACTCACACACACGCTGACACACTTACACTTATACACACATTCACTATGACACTACACACACAGATTTACTTACACACACACACACACACACACACACGCACACTCACTTACACATATAACGTATAATTTATTAAAACATTTTATGTTTTAATTAAACACGTACATTTATATTACTCATTCAAATATAACTAAAATTATTTCAAAGTTTCTTAAAACTTCTATAATAAATCAATCATTATCTTTGAACAAAGAATTTATTATTAACTGTTAATAACTTTTGTTATAAAATTTTATACACTAATCAAGTTTTAAAAATAAAACTTTACTAAATTTTATGAATTTTATTAAAACATATATTTTACGTAACCTTAAAGCAATAAATCAGTAAATAGTAAGGTCAGCCCCGTAGCACCCGCCTCTACACCAAGCTATGGCCACGGTTATGTTCTAATGACTTACTGCTTTACATCATCTTAGCCATGTAATAAGCTATAAAAATTAACAAATAAGTTCTTCTCTGCTAACATAACATGTATTTATTAAAATCTTTCTAAGTTATTATTTAAAAATAACAATTATTCACTTACATTTATATTATTCGCTCGATGTTAACTAAAAATATTTCAAAGTTTTTTAAATAATTCGGATTTTCTTTATTTATTATTATATTATTATTATTATCTATGTCAATTTGACAATCCATCAGAAGAACCACACAGCACCGCACATCCTTACAGATACGAACTGACCTCTCTCTGTCAAATGTGTTGAAATACTACTTTAGGCCGCTAAAATTAGGATAATCCTTTTTTTGTATCCCGGGGCGATTTAGCTAATTCCAGGTCAAAATATATTTCAAACTGACCTTTTTTTCTGTAAAATGTGGTGGCAATAACTACGTTAGGCCTAATTTAGGCCTAAAATTTAGGATAAGCCTTTTGTATCCCATGCTGATTTAAGCCTAATACCCAGGTCAAAAGGTAATTCCAGAATAGACAAGAATCGAGAATCAATGTTATTATATTTTATAATATATTTCAAACTGAAACATGCTGGATCGGTCGATCCTTTAAGCAGGTAAAAGGAATGTTTACCTTTCTTGTGAGTGGACGGAGTAAATCCTATCTCTATATGACCTCGTAAGTGATTGGTCGAGAATTATTTTATCGCTTTTTGGGTTTTACGTATGTAAAAACATGTTTTTTCATATCCTGAAACTTACCTGTGATTGGATGAAAATTATATTTGAGGATGCGTGTTTTAGACCCAAACTCATTTTAAAGTCATAGTCATTTTAGCTGTTAAGCGGTGCACAAGTTATCTGATTTGTATTAAAAGTGTTTTAATTTCACTAAGTGTATATCATGAATCACCTTAACAAGTATACCTCAATCCAAGACATTATCCAGTGGGGAATCAAGATCCCCGGAAGTAGGGTTTCATTCTTATATAAAAGAAAACCCGATGGATTTGAATTTTTCAAGTGTGCTACCCAATCACCGTGTTATAATACCAAGCGTATTTTCGTGAGTCCGATGAATTACATTGTTAGTAACACACCTGAAGAGTGGCTTACAGAATACTTTAAACAGCTCAGCTTACACTGGCGAAACAGTTATTAGCCCTGTGCGAGAACCAGCGGATAGCATTACCTCTAGCATTTTATAACATCAAAAAATAATCAGTTTGGAAGTTAAGATTAATGGAGAGAAATAATGAAACAGCAGTATTTGAACCTACATATTGGATTCTACATTTCAGGCCTAGCGCAGATGAAATATATGTTAGAGGTACGTAAGCGAATGTTAATACAGATGAAGAAGACATTTGTGTTATCTAATTACGTGACCGTAATTCATTACATATTATACCAAGAATACTACGCATTTAAGAAAACCCTGATCGATGATCCGCTCATCATCGATCGCTTTCTAAGTTCTATAGACGTACAGAAATTCATTTATCTACTTAGAAAACAATGGCAAGAAAGTATTTATGCAGGTGACCCCGAATGTAAATATACTATGATATCTGAGTGGGAACTTTTTACGTATGTGTTAACTGAATGTATTAATGAGAAACGAAACTATAATCATCGATAATGAAAAAAAAAACAAAAAAAAAAATAGAAAAAAATGGCATATTTGCAAAGATTTAGAGAATTTTAATATAAAATAATCATAAAAAATAATCATAAACATTATGTGGAAGTGTTATATATAATATTTTCTGTATTATATTTAATGTGAACCCTTATATATAAAATCATTGTAAATATATTTAACACTCTTGTATATATTTAATTTTAGCCTTAATATATAATTTATATATATATATATAATATATATATATATATATATAATATATATAATATATTATATATCTATATATATATATATATATTATATATATATATATATATACTATATATATATATAATTACTGGTTAAGATAATGATTATTAAATTTCTAATTTATATAGTAAAGTTTTTATTATCCCCTTATTTTTACTTTCTTAAATAAAATATTTACATGTATGTTAAGAGTTTAAATAAACGAGTCCCAGGTTCAGGATTATGAAAAAACATGTTTTTACATAACGTAAACCAAAAAAGCGGATAAAATAATTCTCGAACAATCACATACGAGGTCATATAGAGAAAGGATTACTGCCGTCACTCACAGTAGAAAAAGGTTTTAAAAACAATTTTCCCCCCCTTTTCCCTTTCCTGCTTAAAGATCTAACGATCCAGCATGTTTCCAGTTTGAAATATATTTATAAAATAATAATAACATTTTGATTCTCGATTCTTGTCTAAACTGGAATTACCCTTTTGACCTGGAATTAGGCTTAAATCAGCCTGGGATACAAAAAGGCTTATCCTAAATTTAAGCCTAAATTTAGGCCTAACGTAGTTATTGCACCACATTTTACAGAAAAAGGTCAGTTTGAAATATATTTTGACCTGAAATTAGGTCTAAATCGCCCCGGGATACCCAAAGGATTTATCCTAATTTAAGGCCTAAAGTAGTTTATTTCAACACATTTTTAGCCAGAGAGAGTCAGTTCGTATCTGTAAGGAAGTGCGGGCTGTTGTGGGTTTTTCTCGTGAATGGATTGTCAATGTACATAGAAATAATAATAATAATAATAAATAAAGAAATAAATATTATTTAAAAAACTTTCAAATATTTTTAGTTAACATCGAGCGAATAATATAAATGGTAAGTGAATAATTGTTATTTTTAATAAAAACTTCGAAAGATTTTAATAAAATACATGTTATTGGTTAGCAGAGAAGAACTATTTTGTTATTTTTATACTTATTACATGGCTAAAGATAATGTAAAGCAGTAAGTCAATAGAACAAAACGTGGCATAGCTTGGTGTAGAGGGGTGCTAGGGGCTGACCTTACTGATTTACTGATTTATTGCTTTAAGGTACGTAAAATATATGTTTTTAATAAAATTTCATAAAATTTTAGTAAAAGTTATTTTAAAACTTGATAGTTATAAAATTTATAAACAAAAAGTATTAACAGTTAATAATAATTTCTTTGTTCAAAGATAATGATTGATTTATTATAGAAGTTTTAAGAAACTTTGAAATAATTTTAGTTATATTTGAATGAGTAATATAAATGTACGTGTTTAATTAAAACATAAAATGTTTTAATAAAAATTAAAAATAATAAAATAAATAAATGTATGGAAACAAAATAAATCTGTGTGTGAAGTGTAAGTAATCTGTGTTGTGTGTGTGTTAAGTGTAATGTAGTAAATCTGTGTGTGACGTGTAAGTAAATCTGTGTGAGTGTAAGTAAATCTGCGTGTGTAAGTATATCTGTGTGTGAGTGTAAGTAAATCTGTGTGTGAGGTGTGTGTGTGTGTGTGTATAAGTGTAAATGTAAGTGTCTATGGCTAAATGTAAGTGTCATAGTGAATGTTGTGTATAAAGTCATAGTGAATGTGTGTAAAAGTGTAAGTGTGTGTGTGTGTTGTGTGTGTGTGTGTGTGTGTGTGTGTGTGTGTGACAGCGTGTGCATAAGTGTAAATAAATGTGTCTATGGGTAAATGTAAGTGGCATAGTGAATGTGTGTATAAGTGTCATAGTGAATGTGTGTTTAAGTGTCATAGTGAATGTGTGTTCTAAATAATAATAACAATAGGCATGAAGTAAATAACACTAAAGTAAATAATAAATAAATAAAAATAAAAATAATAAAAATAATAAAAATAATAAAAATAATAATAAATAAATAAAATAATAATCAATAAATAAAAAGTATTAAAACAAAATAAAAAACATAATGTTAATAAATATATGAGTTAAAACAGTATAATAATAAAAATAAAAATAAAATAATAAAATAATAAAAAAAAAAATAAATAAAAATAAATAAAAATAATAATCAAATAAATAAAAAGTATTAAAACAAAATAAAAAAACATAATGTTTAATAAATATATGAGTTAAAAAAGTAAAACATATGATTAAAGCAGTAAAGCAGAAGTTAAAGGCAGTAAACAGAAAGTTAAAGCAGTAAAGCAGAAAGTTAAAGCAGTAAAGCAGAAAGTTAAAGCAGTAAAGCAGTAAAACAAAAGCATACTAATCCCTTAGGTGTTAGGTAACACCTCTATTGATTTACTGATTTACTGCTTTAAGGTATGTAATGTATATGAGTTAAAGCAGTAAAGCAGAAAGTTAAAGCAGTAAAGCAAGAAAGTAAAGCAGTAAAGCAGTAAAACAAAAGCATACTAATTCCCTTTAGTTGTTAGGTAACACCTCTATTGATCTAGATTTACTGCTTTAAGGTTGTAATGTATATGAGTTAAAGCAGTAAGCAGAAAGTTAAAGCAGTAAAGCAGTAAAACAAAGCATACTAATCCTTAGGTGTTAGGTAACACCTCTATTGATTTACTGTTTACTGCTTAAGGTATGTAATTTTAATAAATATGTGAGTTAAAGCAGTAAAACATATGAGTTAAAGCAGTAAAACATGAGTTAAAGCAGTAAAGCAGTAAAACAAAAGCATACTAATCCCTTAGGTGTTAGGTAACACCTCTATTGATTTACTGATTTAACCTGGCTTTTTAGGTATGTAATGTTTATGTTTTTAATAAAATTTCGTACAATTGTAGTAAAAATAAATGACTCATACATCAGACACTCTGGTTTTTTCCTTC
>JABUQX010112610.1:15000-17500 GCA_015478945.1 Trachelipus rathkii
TCAGACACTTTAAAAATCCTCAAAAACCTCAATGATTTTATTTTAAAATTAAAGATTGTGGAAAAATTATTTTTGCCAATTGTTTGGACGAGGAAAATTTGTGCCTTTTTAGTTTGAATATTAAATCATTGGATATATATATATATATATATATATATATATATATATATATATATATATATATATATATATATACTCAAAAATTGTATAAAAAGCTATATAATATATATATATATATATATATATATATATATATATATATAATAGATATATATATATATATATAATATATATATATATATATATATATATATATATATATATATATATGTAATCGTCATCGGCAAAAATCGGCATTTTTTTCAATCGTCATCGTCATCGTCATCGGCAATTTTTGCCGATTATTTTGCCGATTAATTGAACAAATATTAAGAATTTTGGATAATATTAAAACTCAATAATAATAATCATAATATATATATATATATATATATATATATATATATATATATATACTTTTTTATATATATATATATATATATATATATATATATATATATATATATATATATATATATATATAATATATATATATATATATATATATATATATATATATATATATATATATATACCCATTTTGCTTATGGTATGTATGACATTCCAATGCCAAATGGTTCGCCTTTCTGTTCTGCGTTCGTATCAAAACTCATCCTCCAGACAATATCTTAGAAACACCACCTTTTATCCACATATCATATATGCATACTTATATCCACACCCCTCTTCTAGACAACATCCTACAGACATCCTTATCCCTTATATCCCTATGTGTGGGGGAAAAAAATTGCCCACATCATCGTATGTCCTGCGTGTCGTTGAAGGCGACTAAGGAACGGTTGTTAGTTGGGTTGGCTGCCCACTACCACTTATCTTTTGCCAGGAATGCTAATGCATGCCTCAGAGAAGGTCGTGATCGCCGTAAACGGCCTTCTATCTTTTGGCGAAAATGTATGAATCGTATGGGCATATGAAATGGCAGAATAAATGTTGAGGAAAAAGGAGAGAGGGGGATGGATATGTATTTACAAATATCAGAAATTTTAGATTTTGCTCGCTGTGACCTGAGACAAGATGAAAGGAAACGGTGAAAATGAGTGGGGTGGTGTGAAATTGTGTTTGTGTTGGGTGTGAAAAGGAATGAAGGGGGATAGAAGGTTTGCAATTCTGATGAGTGACTTTTGGTAGAGAGCTATGGTAGATTTTGTGTGTGTGAGTACTAGAATTCTAAAGGTTAAATTTAAGTTTGAAAAGGTCAAAATTTGTGTGGTTGCGACATATGGTCCATCTGAGGGTAATGTTGAAGAGAGTGCGATTTTCTGGGATAATCTGAATGATGTTTTGGATGGGGTGAGTAGGAGATTCAGTTCATTTGCCACATATCTGCCTACCCAAGGATTTTTTTTTTACAGTTGTCACCACCATTCACGGGCAGAGCCCTATTCAAGGAGGGGGGTATAGTACGCTCAAAAGTTCACCCTCAAGCGCAAATTACGCATATGAGCACAGACGCAGGCTTTAAAGTGAGGAGATTAAATTCAGCAGGAAATACAGAAGATGGACGAGAATTCCACAGAACAGAGGTGGTGGGAAAGAAGGAATCACCACAACGAACTAGCCTGGAGTTACCAATGTCAACACAAAACTTGTGCGCAGATACAGCACCCCTTGTGCTACGAGGGGATGGTAAAGGTGGTGGTACGCGAGTGATAAGTTCCCTCGAGCACCTGCCGCTGCAGTACCTATAGGATAGAGATAAAGCATCAACATCACGCCACAAAGATAGAGGGTCAAGTGAACTGGAAATTTTAGGTGGTTTATAAAGCACTTTTGGCTTTGACTCGACCCTGTCCAAAAGCGGGAAAGAAGCAGAACACCAGATATGAGCAGTACTCCATACGGGCGGATGGGAGCCATATGGCTGGAAGGAACTGAAGAGGAGAAAAAAAGAGTCTCATGATCTAAACAGAACTTTCAGTCTCTTTGAGGCCATAGCAACCGTTGATAAAGGGTTTCCAAAATATTTTTTGTTTATGTTAAGGTCAGGGATGTTTATATTGTCAACAGGAGAAAAGAGTACCGTCGAAAGAGATAGGAAAGTTAGAAGGTGCTTTGGAGAAGGGAGATTTGTAAGTTGTGCTTTTAAAAAATTGAATTTCTCAAGGTTGAGACGACCCCACACGGAAATTCTATCCAGATCAGCGAGAATAGAATCGGAAGATTAAGACGAGCAATTCTAGAAGCAAAAGAGGCAGAATTGATATGAGTTGAAAAATGAAGGGTCGAGTCATCGACATATGAGTGAATAGAGTTAGAGGTGCAGGTTGGGAAGATCATTAATGAAAAGTAGGAATAAAGTAGGAGATAAAGCAGAACCCTAGGAACACCATTATTGACAGAAAAAGAAGAAGTCGAGCCCATCAACATCCGATATTGAGCG
>JABUQX010112611.1:0-13541 GCA_015478945.1 Trachelipus rathkii
AAGAGAAGAGTTAAATAACCCATTCCAATACAAATTGAATAACAAGGGAGACATAACACAAACCCTAAATTAGTCTTACTAGCCGCTATATCCTACAAACCAATCGACCAGTTTTGAACGCCTAAAATTAGTATTAACTTCTACATTATAATAACACGCTGTGCACCTATCGGTCATATCATTAATTATTTTTGATTCATTCAAGAAATATAAAACCAACCAACCCTTTATATATATAATATATCACCTATTTGACGCAAATAACCAATGAGGAATTATAACGCTTCCTGTATTATTATACTCTAATCATATGCCTGTTGCAATTACATAAAATACTCAATAAATACATTAAATTAAAATTCTTCTTTTCATCCTCCTCATTTTCTATAACATGATGTAATTTACAATGTATAAGAATTAATAGTAATTCCACACTATCCTTTACTCTTAGACCACTCCTAACGCACCTTGTTCTTTAACACACCATCACAGTCCTTACAGCATACTACGATTACGCATCTCCCTATTTTTTCAGAGGAGCTCAAAATTACCCCGCTGATAAGCAGTCCCTTCTGCTTGCCTTGCTGGGATTTACCTTCAATAACCCTGGTACAGTAGTTTTCCAACAGACTACATCTCATCAACCTGCCTCAACTCTTCAGTACAATATCCCTTCAATTTCCTCTCACGGGGGATTCTTATAGGGCTATTAACTCACAAAGTATACCTCTATTTACTCGAAGCACCGATAACCCTTCCGGATGCCTTTCTTCATTATAACCTAGGAGGAGGTACTTCTCGAGTTTATCTCTTTACATTCTCTACAATAACTTGCATTTATATCATATTTTCTTATCTATTCATAAGTCCTACTTGGAGCCTAATTATGTTTTACAACGTCTTCCTCCATTCAATTAAATTCAGCAAAATTAAATTACACTGAATAAAATT
The DNA here is from genome assembly GCA_015478945.1 of Trachelipus rathkii. Taxonomy (NCBI): domain Eukaryota; kingdom Metazoa; phylum Arthropoda; class Malacostraca; order Isopoda; family Trachelipodidae; genus Trachelipus; species Trachelipus rathkii. Next base: position 952 of record JABUQX010112611.1, read on the forward strand.
TATCTAAATCCAATCAATACCATCTCGCCTCCGCTCTTGATCATTTCACACGTTAAATAATAAAATTAAATCATTTTTACCAAGCAAACTTTAAAAAAATACTCTTCAATTAATTTTTTTTTCTTTTTTTTTACTACAATTAATACCTGATTATAGATATCCTCCTATACTAAATAAAACTTAACAATACTTCATCCCACAAAGTACCTTATTTTAACACTATTACCTTGCAACCATCTAACCAAAACCACTTACACTAAAAGTAATCTTTAACTTAATTTTTTTATATTGATCATTGCTAAAAGTAATTTTGGTATAAATTTAGTGCAAGAATTCTCGAAGTGTTATTTCTACACTCCCCTCACCTCCCCTCACATCACTTTCATCTTTTACATAAGGATCATTCCTTTTAATGAATGTGATTCCAACTTCACTACTATCTGAAGAATATTTTACCATTCTTTAAAATTAGGACATTAGAATCTGAAAGTTAATGTTGCCCTGCAATTATTACTTACTAGTTAATGGTTCGTGCCAATATCATTAATATTATACCTCCTTCCATTAAATACTGCTCATATGGGTGTGGTTTACTCTTCTTCTTTTCTCGCGCTGATCGTATACAACCTGTTTAGATTTCTTTTCCTCCTTATTTATAATTCCAAAGCATCACATTTTCATTTTGAATATAGCATTCAATTCATTCCTTGCTTTTAGTAACATTCAATTCCACCCAGCTTCCTTTTTACGCTTTCATACTCCAGCTTTCCATCTAAACTCCTTCATTTCCACCATTCACTGTTAACATTCTTACATAATACTTATACTCCCTACTTTAGCACATTCACATGACTCCTCTTCCATTTGCCAACTTCTATACCTAATCAATTGCTAACTCCACTTCAATGGTTGCCCCCCCGAGAGTTCTGAATCTACAGTATCAACCATTGCCTTAACATTACAACCTTACCCTCATTTCTACTAGCGAGATAGCCGCTCACCCAATACCTTATCCTTATTCAGTCCTTGCTCCACATCAACTTTAATCCTTCATCACTCTTATCTCGTTTACCATACTTTCCTTTCGCTATGCAACCTTCTCTCCATCCAAGGCCCCCACTCAACATCTACATTACTACACATACGACATTCTAATGATCGTCCGCTAGACTTTTCCCATTGCTAAAACCCCCCATAACACTCGATCTTAAACATACACAATCTCAACATCACTCATTATCGTTACAGTTCATATAAAATATTATACTAGTCCAACTAATCTCCTTCTTCACCACACACTAAATCTAATCATGATACTTCTTTTCAATAATATATCTAATAATATAATATATATTCATAATATTTATAGATTATAAATTATAATAAGATAGTTATAAAAATAATAAAGATAACTGTGTCCCATGGGAATAAAATAAAGCCCGCCCTCCACCCTATAAAATAGAGAAGCTACACCTGTAATATATCGACGACTACTGGGCCTGTGGCGTTTGTCGTGTTTTATTGGACGCTGTTGCCTTCAGGTCAATTCCTTGCATTACCGCCATAGGAGTACACATACTCTCACATACCTCGGGAGCATACCCAGCTCATGAATACCAAGATTTAGCCCAACTAGCATATATGAGCAATTTAAAAATGTTTATAAAACCGTTTTCAACAACAGATTTCATTTTTTTTTAAGAGACCGCACAGGTTCCTATCATATATACTACTACCCCTCTATTATTTATATAGTATATAATGTCTTTAATCTATATCGTACTACTTATAATTATAGGATACCCGGTAACCAATTTGTAGGACTAAAGTATTATATTATAATTCTTAAAAAATGGTACCATATTAGTCTATATATCATGAGTGGATTAATATTATTTATATGATAATCAGTAGTATAATTGAATATACCTTGAGGTAGTATGGCCAAACAACTAGGCTTATTCGATCAATTCATGGTGAGGTGATACTACTGAACAATAATAAATCACTCATTACAACTTCTTATACACTATATATGGTAGCATGGAAATACTACAGCTTTTTTCAAAGTGCGGTATCTAATAATATACAAATAGGTAATCTACCTTCCCTATCGGCGATTATGGTAGACTAATATTCTGGAAAGTTGGAAAGGTCGGGGTATACCAAAGCCCGGTAGGTAGGAAATCTAAATCCACTCGGCAGCAAAAATTAGAAGTTCTATCAATAAGACACCTGAGGAGAGTAAGGACAGACATATAAGTAATATTAAATATAAAGTAATGCAAAAGTATGAAATAGAGTTATGTTAATAATATATAGATATATAGAAATTGAGAATTTAATTGAATAGTCATATTAAAGTTACAGAAGAGATGGCTAAATAGCACTATGTAGTGAAAGAATTCAAAAAACTATTAAAAAGGAAATACTTATATCAACTATATAGTACAAATTATATCGGAATAACATAAATAGAATATACTCACGTGAACTAATATATATAAGATCTAAGGTAATCAAATTAAGTATGATGTAATGTTTCACCTTCAAAATTTCTAGTCTTCCGAAAGAATAACGGTACACACAACCGGCTACTTCAACACTCCATGACTGTAGCGTAGCAACACAAATGTACCAAAATAGATTAAATGCACAATGAACCTAGAAAAAGAAACTGACAAGAACATAAAATAATGAGGAAACACTTCTGATATTAACCACTCAACTTTAAGTGTTAAACTTCTGTATGCTACATTATCGGTTAAATCCACAAAACAACAAACGTGTCTCTACTCAGCTACTAATAATGTGTATAGTACCTTTACTGGAGATCAAGAGACATACTAGAGTTTTTATGGCACTTGGACTGAGAAAATGTGCTAATCGAGCCGCTTTAAGTTCCCACTAGTATTTCTATTACACACAAGGCCAAAGCATAATTCTAGTCCTTCTCCGTGGTCTTGTGAATTTAGTGTTGAAGCCAGATTTTTTTTCTTCCACACCACTCGCGTACAAGGTCAGTAGCCTTTTTGCCAACACTATTTTGTACCAACAATTGTACCGAATAGATGTAATAAGCTCAAAAATAGTTATTGAATGACAAAAACTTTTTATCTCATCTAAGTAGTGAAGAATATCACGTCAATTAAGTCCTCTAAAATCCAACTATCAAATTCTTACTAACTAACTCCCATATGCTTAAACACATACAATTCAAATAAACATAATAATCTATCAAAGTAGTGTGAGTGACGAAATACACGAGCATTCTGTTAAATTTGATTCTCGTCTACACTATGATTCCGTAGAATTAGTATTCTTATTATATCTTATAAATAATATAGTTTTTACCGTTAAAAGTGGACTTTAGCGTTACTTGCAATAAGCATTGTAACAACGAGCATAATTGTTAGCTTAACTCTGTGTATCTGTTTAATCAATATAATTTAAATTTATTTTTTTTCAAAATTCCACATATTGTTAGATTCAGCCTTTAAGAAAACCTTTAATCATGATAGACCATCAAATACTTGTCTCAACTTGTAAATTATAATTAACAATATATATAAATGAGTCATTTAAATATGTTTTTGTATTCTGACGTGATCTGCCTTCTTTTATGGTCAACACCCGAGAACCCAATAAACTTGACTCGAACATCCTGCAATAACAAACGAACGATAGGTTATAATGCAAACTATATCTAAATGAATCATGGAGCGAGTTAGCGTGCCCTCACACTTCAATAGTATCTTATCTCACATGAGTCCAGACGAATCAGAATTGTGGGAGACAAAATAAAGTGCTCATGTGTATTATTGTCTTATCAGAGTTTACCACTCATATCGGCGCTAGGTTTCCTCACTTTTTTGAGAGAAATTACCTGAATTAGGGCATAATGATTAAAATACCTATATAAATATAAAAATTTATTAATAAGCAATTAAATTGTGGCGTATGTGGTTATGTAGTGTGGACACGAGGTCGAGAGATAGATAAAGTAGTAACAGATCGTGTGCTACGGAGCACGAGAGAGAAGAGAAGAGAGAGAGAGAAGAGAGCAGAAGAGGAGTAGAAGATGAGGAGAGAGAGGGACTAAAGACGATTTGGGAGAGGGAGAGAGATGAGGTAGATGTAGATTTGACGCACGAATGATTCGAGAGTTAGGGAGGGAGGCAAGTATCTGGATCGGCCTTTTTTTAATGAGAGGGAAAGAAGTGCAGAAGATAAAGAGAGCGAGAGAGAGTATGATGGACTAGAAAGAATGCAAAAAATAGAAGAGCGTGGAGAGTAGTAAGATGAGAGAGAGGATTCCACACCCTTATAAAAGATATACGTGAAAGAAAAGCAAAGTGATGTAAAGAAGCTATGATTAACCTAAACGTAACCTTAACCGAATGAGAGATGAGGAGATGTTATGAACATCGATAAAGCAAACTTAGAAAGGAGTATAAATTGTACGTGTCCACTTTGCCAATTGATGTGTTAATAAACGAAAATGATTAGAAGAAGAGAACATGGCTGGGTGAATAGATGAATTTGGATTCAGTAAGAGTAGTAGGGAAAAGAAGTTACAAGAACTTTTATTGAGGCTATGCGGCGATGGAGAGCCATTGTGGATTGGGTGAAGCATATTGTGTTCAGGTAACGATAAGATTGATAGGAAAAAAAAAAAGGGTTGGAAGACACGAGGAGAGAAGAGAGAGAGAGAGAATAGCAGCTTATCAAACGGCGAAGATGGAACAATTGAAAAGAGACGAAGAAGAGGACCGAGAGGAGAGAGCAAAAGAAAGAGGCATTAGAATGTAGTAGAAAAGATCGGAGAGCTATAGAGGATGCAGAGATGATGGAGATTGTATAAAGAGGACGAAGAGAGAAGGATTGAATAAATTGGATTGAGCAAAGTAGAGAGACGAAGTAAGAAAAATAGAGCAGGGAGTGTAGGCATTGAATGCAACGAGAGAGAGAGATAGTGAAATAAGGGACAATCTGACAAGATGGAAGAGAGAGGATGAGTAGAGTATGAGCAAGGAGAGATGCCACTAAGAAAGGAGAAGACCGAGAAGAGGGAATGTGAAACAGGGCACACGAAAGAGCATGGTATCGAATAACAAGGGATGCAGGTTAGAAAGCACAATACTTAAGATGGGGATTTTAATAGTTAATGAAAGGAAAAAATAGTATGGCAAAATATATTTCAAAAGAGTTTATTTTTGCAAAGAGAAATATGTTAAGTAATAGAGATAGTGTGAATACCAAGCAGATGAATAAAACTGTTATTCTTCCAACTAACCTCTTTTAACCCTTGTTTTTGAGACCTACTAGGACCTTATAAACCTCCTGGACGACACCTGAGCAATCCTGCCTACTACTTCTTTACCTCTACACCCTGTCCTTTGATTTTATCCATACCACCCTTAAAATTTGGGGCTAAATCCCAAATATTTATTATGAGAACCACATAAATTTTTTGTGAGCTAACAACTAAATTATTGAAGACCTATTGATTTAAGATCAAATCCTTACTGAAAGAGGTTTGATGCAACGTTTATGCGAAGCAACCGATCGTACGTACCTACCCTTACTAAATTTTTCAGTCGCACCCACTTTTTAGACCCCCTTTTTTTAATGAGGACTTTAGCCCCTTTATTTATATAGTAGTGTTTAGCTCTATTTAGTGACTATTTATTCGGTTATTTGTGACCTTTGAGATTAAGTTCGGCCTGATACGAGTATAAAAAGGGCTAAATTTGAACCAATAGTCTTATAAAAAGGTAGTGGTGGAGGCTAGTAAGGGATTCATCTTTTGAGACTCAATGTACCAAAGTATATCCTCCACCACTATATTGCCATTGGTAGAGTGTATCACTGTTGCTATCATTAGATGGTCATGTAGTATCTGAGTACCGTGTATGGATCTGTCCTAACTTATTATCCAACCTCGGTCGCAACGCTCCTACCTCATCATACAACTAACAATAACACACACACTACAACTACAAGTATTTAATATATATAGCTATATCTTCTACAAAATCAACAACTCATAGAGGCTAATTCACAATATACACATGTTAGATTCTCAAATTTTTCGGAAGATACAAACCAACACACTAACAACACTCAATCACATGATATTATATATGATAGTATATATATAATATATACTATATATATACATATCACATTCATACAGTGGCGACGTATATAGTTATATATATTATAATTATATTAATAATAATATTATATAATAATATATTAATATATATATATATTATATTATATATATATATATATATATGCATTAATAATATATTAAAAAATTATATTATATTATATATATATATATTATATAATTTATATTTGTCGCAACCGTTTGAGATCACTAATAACACAACACAACCCTACACATACCTACACTACACCCAGATATACACACACAATCATATATATATAACACACACTCACACTAACACTAACACTAACATACATAATCTTCTGATATATATAGCACTACACACACACATATGGAGTGCTGTGGGGCGTCGACACCGCATGTAAACACTACTCGATAATTTTGATAGCCGGCGCGGTTCAGCTGTTGAATGCCTGTTCAACTTTGAGGATGCCCTCGACTTTGATGCTCAGCATTGATTGGACTCGCAAGCATTTGATGGCCTCAGTTCAACATATTATATATTGATTGGATCAATACGCTACATGATTAGTTGTGTTCAGCTGAATGGTCCTATCTTATGGTGGTGTCATTGCTAGCCTGTAATAGCGTCAGACTTTGAAATGAATTCCATCTAACTTAAACTGCCATTTGCTTAGGGAACAGAGTTAGAACAAATTTTGCAGTTGACAGTTTTGGATGGTTCCCAATCAACCGTAAGGAGTGTCTAATTAGTCGGTCTAGTTATGTGGTTTATGAGTATTCTATGAGTGCCAGGTGAGTGCCAGGTGACTGCCAAAATGAGGGCCAAGTGAGTGCCATTGAGTGCCAAGTGAGATGTCCACAATTAGATGCCCTATAAACTGAGTGCCACATAGGTGTAGCCATATTAATCTGAAGTGCTACGTTATCTATTATTCTCAAATACACCTTTCCCATAGTCCTCATACCCTGAGCCTAGAATAGTCCAAATATTGGTGGTGTCTACCCCTAGTTATAAGGTATGAGGAATCGATTGATGTAGTATTCACGAGTTGCTGAGTAGATTGCTTCCTACATATGTAGTTAGTCTTCTTTCTAATGACTACTGTATTAGCCTGATAATATATATTTAATTAAAACTTTTTATTTTAAAATAATTTACTCATATTTAAATTTATATTATGCTTTTTCATTACCTTAATAAATTCATCAATTTCCCCAATTACTGTAATTATATACAAGCCCACACGCGCACACACATACACACACACATACACACAAACATACACACACGTACACACAATAAACAAACACACTACGCTATTGCATTACCTTAATGTCTTAATGTTTCCATATTACGGTTATTATATACATGTACACACCCACTTACATTGGCATACACTTAACACTCGCATACCCGTACGTTCATAGCACATATACACATGCATTGCCCTTAACACTCATACATCCGTACGTTCGTAGCACATATACACATGAAATACACTTAGCACTCATGCAACAGTACGCTCATACCACATATACACACTCATTACACTTAACACTCACACACAGAATTACACTCACACTTACGCTTTAACTACACACCCCACATACCCTCACTCACACACAACACACACACATCATATTCATAACTATATGACACTTATTACTGCACTTACTACTTTTTCACATAAGGCACTTACTACTCCGCTCCATATACACTCACTGCATAGACACTTTTTATTCACCATTACACCCATTCCATAGACCTTATACTAACGTTCATATATCATCTTAGTTAATATTCACACATTTACTACTTTCTCACCCCAGTACACGCACAAACACATCACCTACTCTCTACTATGACCTTATATTTCGCACTTACACTTACCTATATGACACTTACACTTTAACACTTACCTTATTATCACACATACACTATTGTCACTTATCACACAATTACGCACATACACATAGTATCATTAATCTCGCATTGACACGTTTTTCACCCGCTCTATTTCCATAGAACTTACATTCTTTTTAAACACTCAACTCATAGACACTTTCACTACACTCACACACAAATACACCAATTTACTCAACACACACACACACTCTCGATATTTTGAAGCCTTCAGCTTTGATGCCTTTCAGCTTTTGTTGGCTCAACTTTGGTTGGCTCACTTTGATGGCTCAACTTGTTGGCCTCATACTTTGATGGTTCATTGCTTTGATGGTTCATCTTTTGATGGGTTTTTCTTTGATGACTCATCTTTTTGATGTCTCAGAGATCATAAGCTGACCAATAGGGCGCAGCATGCGCAACGTTTTCTCACACGAAGTGCAGCGCGACCCGAGTTTTCTTCCGCTTGCCGCCGTGCGCACCGAGGCGCAACTTATTCTCCGCGTTCCAGCCCTTATCCGCGTGCGCCTGCAGGCTGCAATATTTCTGCGTACACCGCCCGCGCGGTGGCGTGCGCCCCAGCGCAAATATTCCTTGGGCGCGAATTATGTAAAAATATATATTTAACCTTTAAATATTTAATCACCAGTTTAGTTTGTTTTCCTCTTTTTTGTTTCAGATGATTCAACAAGATTTGAGCATTTTTTATTAAAATCATTTATTCTATTACATGCCCTTAAAGCTTGTATAAACAGTATATTATCTCTATTTAGCTTCTATATTATTTACCTTATAGCAACGAGGATATGTAGGTCTTTTTGTTTTATCTGATTTTTGCTGGGATTTACTGTTTTAACTTATATTATTTATTAACTTATTTAATTCTTTTATGAATTTTTCCTTCTTAAAATTTTTCAACATTTTTATAGATATTTTTAAAAATTTGTATTAAGAGAACAGCCCCGAGTGGCTTTGATATATAATCATTTTTATTTTACTTACTAATGGTTGTAGGCGAAGAATTTTATTAAATAACTTTATATCTTTATCTAGAAGGCCTTAAAGTAGTACATCAGTAAATCACTAGATGTGTTGTTACGTTTTTGTGGTTTTCGGTTGGGGTAGTTTTTTTTTTTTTTTTTTTTATTTTAATAGCAACAAATGTTATTTAGTAGCCTTTTGTTTTACTGCTTTACTGCTTTAACTCATATGTTTTTTAACTTTTAACCATATATTTTATTTAAACATTACATACCTTAAGCTATAAATCAGTCATAATCTATTAGTGAGTTGTTACTTATAGCAACAAGGGGATTAGTATAGCCTTTGTTTTTACTGCTTTACTGCTTTAACTCTCATATTTGTTTTTAACGTGCTTTTAACTCTCATAAAAAACGTACGATTTTACACAATCTAAAAGTAAGTAAATCAGTAATTCAAAGAGCCCTCCTCAGCCCTTCCATGATCTATTAAGGTATGCTTTTGTTTTACCTTCTTTTTAACTGCTTTAACTCAATATTTTTCACTTGCTTTAACTCATATGCTTTTAACTGTTCTTATTAACTCATATATTTATTAATTATTATGTTTTTATTTTGTTTTAATACTTTTTATTTTTTTATTTTATTTTTTATTATTTTTTATTATTTATTTTTATTTTTATTTATATTTATTTTTTATTTTTAATTATTATTTATATTTTTATTATTATTTTTATTATTATACTTAGTGTTATTTACTTCATGCCTATTGTTATTATCATTTTATGTGCACACCACACACACACACACACACACATTTTTTGAATCCACAACACACACACACACACTTACTACATTAAATATATATTTTATTAAAACATTTTAATGTTTTTTTTCAAATTCAATTACACGTTACATTTTAATATTACTGGGTTCGGGATGGTCAATTAATAACTATAATTGTGTTCAATTTTCTACCGTCTATAAGCACATTCAAATTCATTATCTTAAACAAGAATTTATTATTAAATGTTAATACTTTTTTTTGTTTAATATAATTTTTATTAACTATCAAGTTTTTAATAATTTTTTAAACATATGAGTTTTATGAAATTTTTTATTAAAACATATTATTTTAACGTCCTTAAAGCAATAAATCAGTAATCAGTAAGGCAAGCCCAAGCACCCTCTACACAAAGCTATATGCCCATGGCATTCCCTGCCATGTTCTATTTTGACTTACTGCTTTACAATCATCTTAACCATGTAATGAGTTAGTATAGTTAAAATAACAATATAAGTTTTTCTGGAGGATACTATATACATGTATTTTATATAAATCGGATTTCTAGGTTTTTAATTTTAAAAATAACAATTATTCACTTACATGTATATTATTCATTATATTTCGCTCAAATGTTAACTAAAAAATTTCAAAGTTTTTTTAAATATTCGGATTTCTTTATTAATTATTATTATTATTTATTATTATTATTATTATTATTATTATATATGTCATTGACAAATTCAAGTAACGAGAAAAAACATAACAACGTGTCACTCCTTACAGAATACGAAACTTGACCTCGTCTGTAAATGTGTTTGAAATAATGCTGTAAAAACTAAATTTAGAATAAGCCTTTTTGTACCTCCGGGGCGATTTAGAGCTAATACCAGGTCAAAATATGATTCCAAAATGACTCTTGCTGTAAAAATGGTGGTGAATAACTACGTTTAAGGCTTAAATTTAGGCATATAATTAGGATAAACCTTTTTTGTTATCCGGGCTGGAGTTTAAGCATTAATTACCAGGTCCCAAAAGGTTATTCCAGTATGAAGGTGGTTTGGACCAAGTAATCGAGAATCATGTTATTATTATTTTTTTATAAATATATTTCAAACTGAGGAACATGCTGGATCGGTAAGTTTCCCTGTTAAAGCGAGTAAGAAGGAAATGTTTTAACCTTTCTTGGGATTGGTATGGAGTCAATCCCTTATCTCTATATGACCGGCGCATTGGGTGTGATTGGTCGAGAATTATTTTATCGCTTTTTGCCTTTAGGTATGTACAAACATGTTTTTTATATTCCTAGCCTTTATCTGTGATTGGGTGAAAATTATCTTAGTTTTTAACTTATATTTGAGAAGGTATGTTTTTAGATCCAAAACTCCATTTTATTAAAATCATACTCGTTTGGGCTGTTAAGCGGTGCACAAGTTTTCTGATTTTGTAATAAAGTGTTCTAATTTTTCACTAAGTGTATATCATTATTCACCTTAACAGGTATAACTCAATACAAGACATTGGCCAGTGGGAAATCAAGATCCCAGGAAGTAGGTGTTTCATTCTTATATAAAAGATCCCGATGGATTTGATTTTTCAGTGTGTTTACGCTCATTTCGCCAATGTTTATAGATACAAGCGTTAATTTTCATTTTGAGTCCAGCATGAATTACTGGTTGTATATTTGTAATGCACACTGAAGAGTTTGGCTTAACAGAATACTTTAAAACAAAGCTCAAGATTTATAACTCATGTCCACAACTGTTATTAGCCTGAGCAAAGAAACCAACGATAAGCAATTTACTCTTATAATTTTATAAACTCAAACATAATCAGTTTGGAAGGTAGATTATGGGAGAGAAAATAATGAAACAAGTCGCTGTAGGTTTTGTATTTTTCCTTACATCATATTGGATTCCCTATCATTTGAGCTACGCAACGTGTGTAAATTAGTGTGTTTAGAGGTCCTGTATTGCGAATTTAGGTATTTGTGCAAGATGAAGACAGTATTTGGATATTATCTATATTACGTGACGTATATTCATTAATGTTATTATTTATATGGAATTATCTCGCATTTAAGAAAATCCTGGTCGCTGATCCTCCGAATTCATTTATCGACTGTTTCCTAAGATCTATATTATGTGCAGAGTTCATTGTATCTAACTTATACAACATGTCAAGAACGTATTTATGCATGTGATCCAGAATGTAAATTAACAATGATATCTGAAAGAGGGAACTTTGTTACATATGTGTTTAATCTGAAGGGGTATTAAATATATTCTATTGGAACTTATAGAAATATACATAAAGCCTCTGAGATATTTGCAAACGATTTAGTTTCTGTTTATTGGCAGGTTGAAGCACGACTAATGTTGAAAATGTATGTGTGGAAGTGTTAATATAATCAATATTCCTGTATTATACTTAATGTAACCTTATATATATATATATATATAGTATATAATATATATAGTACTATTATATATATATATATATATATATATATATATATTAGTATATATTATAATATATATATATAAAAATCACTGTAAATCTATTTAAAACACGTTTCTTGTATATTTGTATGTTATTATTATTCCCTTGTTAACGTAACCCACCTTGAATTTCTAATTATATTGTAAAGTTTTTATTATCCTTATTTTTACTTTCGTAAATAAATATTTACATGTATGTTAAGAGTTTAATGTATATAAATTATAAAGTTCTATGAAGGTTAACTATACATATAGTTTA
>JABUQX010112612.1:27500-33496 GCA_015478945.1 Trachelipus rathkii
TATATAGTATAGTATAGTATATAATATATATATAATATATATATACTATATATATATAATATATAATATATTATGTTTATATTTATTGAAATCTGAGAAAGTTATTAAAAATAAGTAAAGAATGTTTAAACTTGCTGACTGTGTAGAGTATGATACAAAAATGATTTTCTCAAGGCCAATATGATTCTATTCGTTACTGCCTTGTTGGGCCGCTTGCTCTTCTAAAAAATGATCTTTTTTAAACAAAATATTTTCAAATTGGTTTATCTCACCAATAACTAGTTCTCATTATTCCTTAATTTTTTGTCCTTATTAATAAAAAATTCACTTAGGCAAGAAAAAAAATCATCCGTAAAATTTAAATTTAAATTTTGAATATGTATATATATATATATATTATATATAATTATATATATTTATTATATAGTTATTATATACTATATATATACTATTTATATATATATATATATACTATATATATATATAGTTTATATTATATATAATATATAAATGATATATATATATATATATATATATATATATATAAGTATATTATAAGTTATATATATAGTATATATATATATAATATATATATATATTTATATATATAGTATAGGTATATATATATATTATATATATATTATATATATATAGTAGTATATATATATATAATGAGTAATACTATATATATATATATATATATATATTATAGTATAGTGTATTATTTACCATCTCCCATGTAGGGCTTTCGCCGTCTGTTGGACCAGCATTTTCATCTTTCGGCCCAGAGACTCTTGATCCTAGAGGCACCCTACAAAAAACATTTCTCGGCGCAATGGTTCCGATGCTAGTCCTTGAGTTATACACTCAGGTAGGGTTCACCCTTTCAGTGGAATGAGCATCCTTCTGTCCATTTGTCTCTCAAAACTCGCTCTCCAAGCTCTCCCAGATGTGTTTCTAGGCGCATAAGATTCCAATGCTGGTCCAGGAGTTCTGCAAGCAAAAAAAGTATAAAGGACCGGGTTGCTAGCCCTGTCGCCCAGAAACTATGCGAAGAATAAAGTTCTTCATGATATTATATATATATAATATATATAGGTAGTATATATATATATATATATATATATATATATATAAGTATTATGTAGACTTAGAAATTCATAAGCATCTGAAACCTTTTCCTAAGTTCAATTTTCCACATTAAATTAGCGTACATAAATAAGCAGCTTAAAAACTCGAAATCTAATGCAATCAATCAAAAAAATAACAGGAGTGAATAAAGTTTTATGAATAATTGCTATCAAGTTTGAAAAAATAATGAATGTTGAACATATTATATTAATGTTAGCTTTTATATTGCTATATTTCACTGAAAATTTTATAACTTTATTGCCATGGAAAATTTATATTTTATTCTCCTAAAAAAGTTTATATTTTCATTAACATAAAACTTTTATTGCTTTAATGTCATTATTTTTTTGCCACACCTATATAAATAAATTTATATATACTATATATATATAATATTATAACAGATATATATATATAAATATATAATATATTATATATAGTATATATATATATATATATAGTATATATTAATATATATATATATATATATATATTTTATTTAGTAAATATATATATTATAGAATATATAATAGGAATATATATATATATAGTAGTATATATATTTTATTTATAGTTATAATTAAATTAATTATAAATAGTATATTATATATATCTATATATATATATAATATTATATATATATAACATAAATATATATAATATATATATATATATATTATTATTTATAATATAGATTATATATATATATATATTATATAGTATTATATATAGTTATATGATAGTGTATGTATTATGTAATATATGTTGTTGTATCATATATGCTAGTATTTAGTTATATTAGTTATATACTATATATATGTATATATATATAGTATATATATAGTATATATATATTATGTAGTGATATATACGTATATAGTAATATATATATATATAATAGCATATATTATATATATAGTAGTATCATATATAGTAGTGAGTATATATATATTATATATAGTATATAGTATAAATATATATATATATTATAGAGTATTATATTGATATACATTATACCTGAGCTGTTTGAGCTGGAAACAGAAAATAAAATTTTTTGTTTCCAGCTCAACAACGCTCTGGTAATTTAGCTCTGACAATAAAACAAAGCATCTTTTTAGTATAAACTACATAGATTGTTTTCTAAGCTAATGCCCAAGAAGCAAAATTAGTATTTTTGGGTGGAGTTCGAAGTTGGGAAATGTTTAAATTGTTAAGCCATAGTTTTAGTAGAGTTTTGAAGGAGATTGAGGAAGAGCCGGGATCATAAAACTGATATATATATATAAGTATATATATATATTATATAGTATTATAATATATATATATAATATATATATTATATATATATAGGTATATATATAAGTATATAATATATGATATATATATATTATATAGGTGGTATATATTATATAAGTGAGTATATGTATATATATAATATATATAATTTATATTATAGATATATATTATATAGTATATATGTATAATATATGATATATAGTGAGTATATATAATATATATATATATATTATATATACAAGTGTAAATTGCAGTTTTGTGTAATAAAAAACTTTGTTGGAATTTTTTTTATAGTATATTAAAAAAGTTTAGTTCGTTTTCATTATAATATGATATAGTATATATATATATATATATATATATATGATATATATATAGTATATATATATATCATAGATATATATAATAAATTAAATTATATAAATATTTAATAAAATTATATATATATATCATATATATATATACCTCATATATATATATTTATATATAATAGTAAATATATATATATATATATATAATGTATATTATATATATATATAGTGTGTATATATATATATATATAATTATATGAGTATATAATTATGAAAAAGTAAATATAATATATATATGATATATATATATATATATATATATATATATATATAGTATAATATATATAATATATAGTATATGTTATATATATATTTATAGTATATTATATATAGTATATATATATATTATATAGGTATATATAATATATATAATCGTTATATAGTATATATATATATATATATATATATTATATTATATATAGAATATATATATATATATATAAGTATATATATATATATATATATATAGATGGGTATATATATATATATATATATATATAGTATATTTTATATATATTATTATATATATATATTATATATATATTATTATATAGTATATATATAGTATATATATAATATTGTTATATAGTATATTATAGTATATCATATATAAATTATGTATATATATTTATATATATAGTAGTATAGTATATATATATATTCTATGTATATATATATATATTATGTATATATATAGTTATTTATTTATATATATAGTATATATATATATATATATAATATATTATATATTATATATATATATATATATATATATTATATATATAGTAGGGATAAATATATAATTCTATATATTAGTATTTATTATATATTATATAATATATATATATTATATATATATATTATATTATATATATATATATATAATATATACTATATTCAGTAATTATGTATATATATGTGTGTATATATATATATATATAATTGTATAAATATATATATATATAATTAGTATATATATATATATATATATATTAATATAATATATATATATAGTATATATATGCGATCTTCCTTATCTTATAAATTGTCCTAATATTGCACAGCAAAATCATACTTATATTATAAAGAATATTATGCTCTTGAAGATAAGAGAAAATAGTTGCTATTAAAGCTGGAGGATTCAGATAAGATATGGGGTAACCTGTTAGAGGGTGTGATGGACCATAAAGTGGGAAAATGACGACGGCGAATGGGGTCTAATTGGGAACAATCAATGAAGTTATGGTGAACAGATTGCGGGCTATGGCGACGGCAAAATTTGCAGATGGGAGGAGGGTCCTGTGACATGTAGTGGCTGTGAGTGATATTGGTGTTTCTAATACGGAGGCGGGCAAGTGTAACTTCGTGCAAGCGTTTTCGTAGGTGAGAGAAAGACCACTCACCAATCAATGTTCGGCTTTATATTTCTGTTTCATCCCTCGCTGATCACTCATCCAGCACTCTTCATAGTTAGACCGGAGTCCTTGTCGGAGAACCGGATATTTATCAGTTGATAGGAAGCGACCTTGTCGAATGGCGTCCTGGAGGTAAATAGAACAGCTCCGAAAAGAAGAAGCGGCCATTTTGGAATCTCTGTTAGCAATTTCTTTGCTAGTTGCCTCTACGTGTGAGGCGTCTAACACATATTGATTTGTTTCTTACAAGAGTGGAACAGCCAAATAAATTGTTGACCAGCTGATATCATTGTGTTTTTAAAATAGGGTACTTTAAACGCCTGGAGGGCACTGAGTGAATCTGAACAAATGACATAAGAGTGGTCTTGGTTGAGAAATAAAATTTGAGAAAGAGCATTCATTATAGCCATTAATTTAGCCGTAAGGATTGAAACATGACGGAGGAGGAGTTTAGAAGTAGTTGCGATCAGGAAAGACAGCAGATGTATCCACGCTGTTTCCTGTTTTAGAGCCGTCAGTAAAAACTGGAGTAAATCTACCTTGAACTGCGGAAAGGGATAGAAATGTTATCTTTAACAAGGCAGCGGGGTGGCTAAATTTGGAGAGAGAGAGAGAGAGAGAGAGAGAGAGAGAGAGAGAGAGAGAGAGAGAGAGAGAGAGGTCAAGAACAGGCAAATGGTGGGAGAATGTAATAACCAATGTGTCTACTCTTCATCGTAAGAGAACGGCAGCACCTTTTGCAAAGAGATGTTGAGAAGTCAAAAATATTATAAACGGTTTGCAAATGGCCATTAAGGAGCATTTTGATGTATTTCCCGCAGAATCGGTGTTAGAGCAGATAGTATTGGGATTTGAAAGAAAAGATATCTTGTACACATGATGTATTCCCCTTCGAAGAAGAGAGTGGGCATTACATCGGATTCACCTTCAAGGCTCACCCGAGGAGACGATCGGAAGGCTCCAGCGGAGATAGGGTAGTCTCGTTCTGAATGGGATCTAGAATATGTAGTAGAGTTGGAGAGGTTTGACCATATACTACGCATCCGTAATCTAGTTCCAATCAGATTAGAGCGATAAAAAGATGTAAAAGGGAATTGCGATCATCTTCCCAAGATTTTGAGGCAAATTAACGTAATAGATCAAGCACGCGATGACAATTCCTTTTCAAGAGTTTAAAGAGCGGTGTGTCTGCTAAGTGGTCATCTACAAAAAAAAATGGGAAAAAAGTCCGACATTTAACTCTGAAGGTAAGTGAGAATGTAAGTTTAGTTGCGGGAGGAGGTAGCAGGTTCTTTCGATTCTTTTTTCTTAAAAAGTATTGGCCAGAGGTTTTTGTGGGTGATAAATGGAAGCCATGGAAATTACCCCATCGTGAAATATTCTCAATAGCTAGTTGAAGTTCCCGTTCAAGTAATGCAGTTTGGCACCAGCAAATATGTGCGAAGGCTCATGAAACGTTGAGAAAAATCTGACTGTCGCTGGGATAGCAAGTAAGAAGTCATTGAATCCGGACAAGAGTACTACACTTAGAACACTGCCCTGCGGACACCTTCATCCAGAGTAAATTGGCGTGATAGGAAAACCGAACCTGGATGGATCTATTGACAGAGGCATTTAAATAAAAATAGGAGACTGTCCTCGGAAACCGAGCAAGAGTGGAGTTTAAGGAGAACACAGTTCTAAAAGCATGTGTTATAAATTTGTCAGGTTAAAATACATAAGACAGGCAGAACCATTTTTATAACAGTTGAGAACTTCCGGATAATCATGATCCAGTTTTAAA
>JABUQX010112613.1:0-7500 GCA_015478945.1 Trachelipus rathkii
ATTTTGTTTGTGAAGTTTGGGAATGCCGTAGAATTTGGATAAATTGGTCATATAAGCTTTGTTGTAAGTGTGAATTTCCGGATAGTCTTTTGTGATCTGTTTAAGTTTACTATTATAGTTATCGAAAGAGTTTTTTTGGGGGTTCTTTGTTAGGGGAGTATAGGTGTTGGGATCATTGAGTAAAGTTTGACATTTATTGATGTAGTCTTGTGTGTTTAGGATTACAATGTTATTGCCCTTGTCGCTTCTAGTTATGACAATGTTTTTATTTTTTTGTAATGAACTGAGAGCTTTGTAAAATAAATTTGGGAGTTTGTCTCTTTTATTTTGTATTATTAGATTATTGAGCAAAAATCCTTTCATTATGTCTAGATTAAGATCTTTGTATTTGTCTTTGTTTTTCTTGTTCCACTGTTCTAGGTTGCTATAGAAAAGCAAAATATCCTCACCTTTCTCCAATGCGAAAGACAGTCCGTATCCGAGTAGGATTTTTTCATGAAATTCTAATGTATAATTTGATAAATTGTTAATGATAGAGGGGGATGACGAAGTACACCACGGACTGTTTTTAAATATTAGGTTAAATTTGTAATTTAAATTTCTATTTTTGTTTATGATTATCTTGTCTTTGTATTTGTGGGCGGAATCTAGTAATTTTGTGAACTGTAAATTATTTTGGGGGTGAAAATTATACCAAGCTGTCTGAAATTTCTTAAAAGTGAAATTACACTTCCTAAAGCACGATTTGATTTCTGCATTTACATTTTGTATGGTAGTTTTTAGAATAGATTGGTATAGTTCGGGAAATGGATTAAACTTATCGGTTTTGTAATGGGTAGGTATCAGAGTTCTGGGTATTATTAAGTTTTGTAAGCATTTTTTTAAAAAGTTTAATTGGGATTTTTTGATATTTGCTTGTATCATTTTTGTACGATATCTAAAATAATAGCCTCTCAGTGGAGGAAGTAAATTAGCACCTTCGTAATCGGGAACCATTATGTATATAGTTATAATACTACTTAAACGCAGATATTTAAATTTATAGAAGATTTTTTTCCCTTGGTGACCTTCAATATTTTCTAGGTATTAACTCATGGGAGCGATAGTAAAATTATTTTATTTTTTAATCACGGGACTAAAATTGGGAAGTTTAAAACTAAGTTTTAATCTATACACGGGGCACTTAATTCTTTTAATATTAAAACACTACATTTTATAATTAAGGGTAGCTTCGAGCTTTCGTGTACGGTTACGTACACCTCCTTCGGGAGACTGAGTGGCTATTATACTGTCATGGAATGGAAGGAATTTGGGAATGATTTTGGTTGGTTGTTATTTCAGTTTTTAGTTGATGAAAGTATTTTGATGAAAGAATTATAGAATTTTGTACTGAATCGAGCCTATATTCACCTAATTGTTTATTGAAGTTATTTTTATTGTAAATGTATACTGATTCTATGATCTTTCTTTTTTGAGTATTATTTGTGTTTTTTAATATAGTGATGTTGTTTATGTTTATGTTGTGACTTGCTCTGGTTCTGTGTTGAGTGAGAGCGGAGTTTATACTGTTTTTGATGAGGTCTTCTTTGTGTTGGGTGGTTCTTCTATGGAGATCATTGGTTTCACCTATATAACCGTACTGTTTTTGATGAGGTCTTCTTTGTGTTGGGTGGTTCTTCTATGGAGATCATTGGTTTCACCTATATAACCGTACACGAAAGCTCGAAGCTACCCTTAATTATAAAATGTAGTGTTTTAATATTAAAAGAATTAAGTGCCCCGTGTATAGATTAAAACTTAGTTTTAAACTTCCCAATTTTAGTCCCGTGATTAAAAAATAAAATAATTTTACTATCGCTCCCATGAGTTAATACCTAGAAAATATTGAAGGTCACCAAGGGAAAAAAATCTTCTATAAATTTAAATATCTGCGTTTAAGTAGTATTATAACTATATACATAATGGTTCCCGATTACGAAGGTGCTAATTTACTTCCTCCACTGAGAGGCTATTATTTTAGATATCGTACAAAAATGATACAAGCAAATATCAAAAAATCCCAATTAAACTTTTTAAAAAAATGCTTACAAAACTTAATAATACCCAGAACTCTGATACCTACCCATTACAAAACCGATAAGTTTAATCCATTTCCCGAACTATACCAATCTATTCTAAAAACTACCATACAAAATGTAAATGCAGAAATCAAATCGTGCTTTAGGAAGTGTAATTTCACTTTTAAGAAATTTCAGACAGCTTGGTATAATTTTCACCCCCAAAATAATTTACAGTTCACAAAATTACTAGATTCCGCCCACAAATACAAAGACAAGATAATCATAAACAAAAATAGAAATTTAAATTACAAATTTAACCTAATATTTAAAAACAGTCCGTGGTGTACTTCGTCATCCCCCTCTATCATTAACAATTTATCAAATTATACATTAGAATTTCATGAAAAAATCCTACTCGGATACGGACTGTCTTTCGCATTGGAGAAAGGTGAGGATATTTTGCTTTTCTATAGCAACCTAGAACAGTGGAACAAGAAAAACAAAGACAAATACAAGGATCTTAATCTAGACATAATGAAAGGATTTTTGCTCAATAATCTAATAATACAAAATAAAAGAGACAAACTCCCAAATTTATTTTACAAAGCTCTCAGTTCATTACAAAAAAATAAAAACATTGTCATAACTAGAAGCGACAAGGGCAATAACATTGTAATCCTAAACACACAAGACTACATCAATAAATGTCAAACTTTACTCAATGATCCCAACACCTATACTCCCCTAACAAAGAACCCCCAAAAAAACTCTTTCGATAACTATAATAGTAAACTTAAACAGATCACAAAAGACTATCCCGAAATTCACACTTACAACAAAGCTTATATGACCAATTTATCCAAATTCTACGGCATTCCCAAACTTCACAAACAAAATATCCCCCTCCGCCCTATAATCTCTAATACAAATTGTAATACGTATAAACTATCCGCTTGGCTTTCGAACATTCTCAAACCCCTTATAGGTAACATATCCCCCGCTCACATAAAAAATACCCCTGATTTTATACAAAAAATTCATCATCTCAATCCCACAACCCATCAATTCTTAAGTTTTGATGTAAAATCATTATTCACTTCAGTCCCGATCACATACACTTTAGATCTCTTAGAAACCCATATAACCACCAATAACATTAATCTTTCTTATCCATTCCCTTTGATCAAAAAACTCATTTTACTAACCCTCGATCACAATTTTTTCATCTTCGACAATAAATATTACAAACAAACATCAGGCTTATCAATGGGCTCCCCCCTCTCACCAACTCTGGCAAATATATGCATGGAATTATTGGAAAACAACTACATCATACCATTCACCCAACCTCCTCATACCACCTGGCTACGCTACGTGGATGATGTGTTTGTCGCCTTACCCAAACAAAAAAATTACAATAATTTACTAGATTTCATCAATCAACTACATCCCTCCATCAAGTTTACATATGAACTTTCGGAAAATGACACCCTCCCATTCCTTGATACTTTATTAACTTGGCACAATTCCAATCATATCACCTTTTCAGTTTACAGAAAACAAACATCCCAACCATCCTACATCCACTGGTATTCCACTCAACCAAGAAATATAAAATTAGCAACGCTAACAGCCCTATACATCCGCGCACTCCGTATCTGTTCCCCTAATCATCTAGACAATGAAACAAAACTCCTTTTTTCTACCTTCACAAATTTAAATTATCCCCCCTATATAATAAATAAAGCCTACCAAAAAGCCAAACAAAAATACTACCCCCCCCCCAATACCATCATCAACACTCACAAAACTTTTCTCCCTTTACCGTACAAAATCAATCAAAACACAAAACAACATTTACCAAAATCAATCATCTTCACTCAAAATAATTCCTTCACCCTTAAACACTCCCTCAGACCCCCCACCTCCCACAACACCCTTACTCACTGCGTTTACCAAATTCCTTGTTCCAACTGCCCCTCTGTTTATATAGGTGAAACCAATGATCTCCATAGAAGAACCACCCAACACAAAGAAGACCTCATCAAAAACAGTATAAACTCCGCTCTCACTCAACACAGAACCAGAGCAAGTCACAACATAAACATAAACAACATCACTATATTAAAAAACACAAATAATACTCAAAAAAGAAAGATCATAGAATCAGTATACATTTACAATAAAAATAACTTCAATAAACAATTAGGTGAATATAGGCTCGATTCAGTACAAAATTCTATAATTCTTTCATCAAAATACTTTCATCAACTAAAAACTGAAATAACAACCAACCAAAATCATTCCCAAATTCCTTCCATTCCATGACAGTATAATAGCCACTCAGTCTCCCGAAGGAGGTGTACGTAACCGTACACGAAAGCTCGAAGCTACCCTTAATTATAAAATGTAGTGTTTTAATATTAAAAGAATTAAGTGCCCCGTGTATAGATTAAAACTTAGTTTTAAACTTCCCAATTTTAGTCCCGTGATTAAAAAATAAAATAATTTTACTATCGCTCCCATGAGTTAATACCTAGAAAATATTGAAGGTCACCAAGGGAAAAAAATCTTCTATAAATTTAAATATCTGCGTTTAAGTAGTATTATAACTATATACATAATGGTTCCCGATTACGAAGGTGCTAATTTACTTCCTCCACTGAGAGGCTATTATTTTAGATATCGTACAAAAATGATACAAGCAAATATCAAAAAATCCCAATTAAACTTTTTAAAAAAATGCTTACAAAACTTAATAATACCCAGAACTCTGATACCTACCCATTACAAAACCGATAAGTTTAATCCATTTCCCGAACTATACCAATCTATTCTAAAAACTACCATACAAAATGTAAATGCAGAAATCAAATCGTGCTTTAGGAAGTGTAATTTCACTTTTAAGAAATTTCAGACAGCTTGGTATAATTTTCACCCCCAAAATAATTTACAGTTCACAAAATTACTAGATTCTGCCCACAAATACAAAGACAAGATAATCATAAACAAAAATAGAAATTTAAATTACAAATTTAACCTAATATTTAAAAACAGTCCATGGTGTACTTCGTCATCCCCCTCTATCATTAACAATTTATCAAATTATACATTAGAATTAGATGAAAATATATTACATTACAATACAGTACTGTACCTATCTTAAATTGAACAAAAAAAAAATTTTAAATTAAAAAATAGAATTTTTTTTTTGTTGTAATTTTAACTTTAGTTTCAGAATTTTAATTTTATTTTTGTATTTTTGTAATTTATTTTTTTTTATTATCTTTTTATCAACCGCGGTATAGCAAGACCGGTTCTATAAGACCTGTAAAACGATATTTTTGTCATGTTCATTGCTTTGGAATAGTAATTATCAGGGTAATGTAGCTTTTTGAATAAGTTCTTTATATAATTTAGTTCTTGTTCTAGATTATACGGGCTACAAACCCTGAGGGCTCTAAAAATCTGTGACGAAAGTATTGCTAGTTTTGTTTTTTGAGAGTGGGAGGAAAACCAGTTTATATATGAATCAACATGTGTGGTTTTTCTATGTACTGTGGTACTATTAAAAAGCAATGAACATGGCAAAAACATCGTTTTACAGAGAGACAAACAACAATACTGCTGATTCACCACATAAAATTTTATTAATATACCTACGGAAAAAATGTATAATTACAATAAACTACTTCCTCCCAACGTTCAACCAGTAAAAAAGATCACCAACTTGAAGACACTCTTACAAAGGAAATCTAATACAAACACCGCTCTGGCTCAACCCACTTCAGGAATTTATAAAATAAAATGCAAAACATGCCTTAAATTCTATATAGGAGGAGTCGATAGACGTAGAGGAGGATTTCTCAGCACGACTACGATCTGCAAAAAGACAACATCAACTCAGCCCTGGTCAAAAACAGGAATACTTGCCACCATCTCATTGACACAAAAAACCATCAGATTATCAAAAAATGTGAAAACTCATTCCAAAGGAAATTATGTGAAAGCATGCTAATTTTTAACACAAAAACAGCAACACATGAACATCATTGAATTTGAAATAAAAATTGACTCAGCTCTCAACAACATATTGCTCACAGAAAAAAAGTGGAAAATTATTCTGAAGAGTTTAGAGAAAGACAACCAACCAGGATCAAACACAGACGGAAGATAAACGCTCAGGATCGCTCTACCGCGCACGGAGATAGATTGAATAAGGTCCGTATGGACTGAAAGGCCTCTCTATATATGTTAGGTTTCTCCCCATGTTAATTTTAAAACATTTTTAATAAAGTTTTAGCATTTAAGTATTTTATATTTTATGGCGTTTAACTAATGTAAACTTTTACTTGCGTTTTAGCAGTTTCAATGTGAATATATATATATATATATATATATTATATTTATTTAGAGAGTATAATTATATATATAATATATATATATATATATATATATTATATATATATAATTATATATATATATTATATTTATTATATATATATATAAATATATTTATATATATATAATTATTTATAATATATATATATATATATATATATATAGGAGGAGAAAAAAATCATCCTTGGAGATGTCTGGAGGGGCGGCATTCAAACAATGTCCCTTTCACTTCTTCTCCTTCATATCTTGGATTAGGGCCTCCGATTTTGGAGTTGTTGTCGTCCTACTACGCCACCTCTTTCTTTTGAGCACGTTCTGTTCCATAATTTTGCAACATTGAGGCACATTCTAATTTCGACTTTGTTGAAGATCAGCTGAATATTTAAAATTTAGATAATTAATTGTTTGGACAAGAAACTAGGTTTTAAGCTTACGACTGCAACCTTAATTTCCGCTCGTTCCTATTGTCTTCTCTTTAATTTTCAGCCAAAGGTTAACATTGAGCAAATGAAGTGTCAACAGATGAATTCCTGGATGTGTTTCGTTGTTTTTCATTTGCTGAGTCATAAGCTGATTATGCCTCCTTGGTTAATCGAACTTCTTTTGCAATATACTTTTAAATTTATTTGTCATTCTCGTTCAAGCTCCAACTTTACTGGCTATCTTAAATTCCAAATGAGAGCATTACTCTCTCTTTTTCTTTCCTACTTCTCCTACTCAGAGAAAGAGGAAAAAAATTAGGAGAAGAGATGAGAACACCTCTCTTCTCCTTCCTTCTCTGATATCATCGTTTAAGGTGATTTCATGTTTATCACTTAAATAGCTTTCTTCTAGTTCTCAAGACACCTCTGGTGCATTTGTCATCCATTTCTTTTTCCAGAATGACCTTGAGCAGGTAATACAGCTCCCAAAACCGGTATCTTGATCGTTTTAGAGATGAACTCAACATTCTTTACTTTTTCTAAATTGCAATTTTTCTGATAAACCCTTTCCACTTCCACCTTTATCCTATTTTATTTTTCAACACTTCCAAACGAAA
>JABUQX010112613.1:15000-26111 GCA_015478945.1 Trachelipus rathkii
GAAGAAAGGAAGAAGAAGAAAGGAAGAAGGAGGAGGAAAGGAGGAAGGAAGAAGAATGAAGAATGAGGAGGAGGCTGAGAAGGATTCAGAGTTGGCTCCGGCACCGGTGCTGGAGCCACTGCGGTGCCGAGTTAATAAACATTCGTATAACAACAATCTTGGTGTCCTTATAAAGGTTATTGAGGTCGTAGAGTTCGAATATGATGGTTATAAGTCCGTGTAGGGTGTCTAGGACCCCCCCATTAGGGGGTTCCGACTGAAAAAAGAGCACAGAGTGCAAAACAGAGGTCGAAGGAGGAATGAAGAAGGATGAAGGAAGAATAAAGAAAGGAAAGAATGAAGAAGGAGTCTGACTCAGAGGAGTAGGAGTTGACAACTGCACCGGTGCTGGCTCCGGTGCGGTGCCGAGTTATTAAATATTTATGTAATGATACAATATTGATGTCTTTATATATGTTATTGGATCTGTAGATTTCAAAAATAATGGTTTCAGAACCATCAAGAAAAAATAAATAAATAAATAAATAAATAAATAAAGTTTCTTATTCTTTTTATGTTTATAACTTCCAAATTTACGTTTTTACATACCCTAAAGCAGTAAATCAGTAAATCAAACCACCATCCACCCACCCTCATGACCACTTGTGATCTATTGATCTATTGATCTATTGATCTATTGATCTATTGATTAAGGTCAAATTTTTTACTAAAATTGTCATGTTTTACATACCCTAAATCAGTAAATCAGTAAATCAAACCACCATCCACCCACCCTCATGACCACTTGTGATCTATTGATCTATTGATCTATTAGATCAATTGATTCATATGATTAAGGTCAAAATTTTTACTAAAATTGTCATGTTTTAACATACTCTAAAATCAGTAAATCAGTAATCAGCCACCCAACCTACCCTCATGACCACTTGTGATCTATTGATCTATTGATCTATTGATCTATTGATCTATTGATTAAGGTCAAATTTTTTACTAAAATTGTCATGTTTTACATACCCTAAATCAGTAAATCAGTAAATCAAGCCATCCACCCTACCCTCCTGTCCAATCATGATCTATTGATCTATTGATCTAATGATCTATTGATCTATTGATCTATTGATCTATTGATTAAGGTCAAATTTTTTACTAAAATTGTCATGTTTTACAAATCCTAAAATCAGTAAATCAGTAATCAAGTCCACCTAAGCCTACCCTCTGTTCGCAATCATGATCTATTGATCTATTGATCTTATTGAATCTTATTGATCTATTGATTAAGGTCAAATTTTTTTACTAAAATTGTCATGTTTTACATACCCTAAATCAGTAAATCAGTAAATCAAGTCACCCAACCTACCCTCCTGACCTTGTGATCTTATTGATCTATTGATCTAATGATCTATTGAATCAGTAAACTATTAGATTTAAGTCAAATTTTTAACTAAAATTGTAACGTTTTACATTCCCTAAATCAGTAAATCAAAACCACCACCCAACCACCCTCCTGTCCATCCTTGGTCTACTAAGATCTATTGATCTTTGATTCAAGTCACATTTCGAGTATCACTATGGATAAACATAACAATAAAAACAAAAGTTCACATTAATAAACCTTACTTAGCATCATCTAAACTAATGAATAATAACCCCCAAAGACAAACCTGACACGCTTTAAACATGAATAAACTGTTAACGTTTAACAAAATTCCACATTTAACACAGTTAAGTAACTAAACATAAACCCCAAAATAAAACCAAAAAGAACCCGTTTTTTTTTTAAAACCTTTTTTTTTTCTATTCACACTTGGTCAAGCATGTCTCTAACATAACAATGTTAATTTTAAATTAACATGGTAATATTTAACAAAAATTACCCCAACATTGTGTAATTATCATACAAACCAGCGAAAAATATAATGCTAACGTAACAAAGTTTCACATTAAATAAAGCCAACATAACATTGCTAGAACTAAGAATATAATATATACACAACAACAAACCTGACACATCTTAAAGCAAGAATAAACCTGCTAAACATTAACAAAGGTCCCAAAACTTATCAACAGTAAAAGTAATAACAAGGCTCACAAAAACACTAATCCAGTCGCACTTTATCAAACATATCTCCAACATGACAATTGTTAATTTTACATTAACTAGGTAATATTTAACAAAAAAAATTAGCATAACCTTACCTAACCTGCATAATACCTAATGGGTAAAGACAAACAAAGTAAAGTTTTATCTCTCGTAAAAGCTAAACTATGAACATAAACGTACTTAACACACAACAACCAAACGAATAAACACAGCTACCATTAACAACTTAGTCAATAAAGCGAACATATGCGGGATTTTACATTAACATAGTAATATTTACCAAAAATTTATCATAACCGTACCTAACCATCATAATACCTAACGAGTAAGGACGAACAAAGTAAAGTTTTTAGACTTACCTCTTTTTAGACTCCGTCCCCATTTCAGAAAATACCAACTCTAAACATGGAAAATGATTTTATGCTTTAACCATTTGCATAAAGTGATGCAATACTTATTATATTTAACCCTCTTTCTGGAATACAAGCAATGTAGCAGTCGCCAAACGGTTTACGATTAAATATAAATGACACATCGTTGTGAATAACGAAACTCCTCGTGAAGATATCAACAACAAGCGTAGAGATGCGAGAAGAGATGTCTTCGTATCAGCACTGCGAAAAACTATCCGACATGAAGAAAAATTAGTAGTATAGTTAAGCAAAAGCGATACTTTCTTTCAACCAATCAGAAGAAAGTAAACAAGAATACGACGTACGAATGAACCATATCAGTTCAAAAGGTATATATTCTCGTTAGACAACAACAACAGCAATAACATAGTACAAAATAAGTTCTTTATATACTAACACAACGATATATGCTAACGTAACATTGTTTTCAACCATTAGTTTTTTTTAATAAGCTAACATAGCATGACGCAGAACTAAGAATATATTAGTACATGACAAAACCTGACACACCTTACGGGCACGAATAACTTACTACCATTAACAAGTTCCCACACTTAACGTTCAGTAAAAGTAACTAGCATTGCGTTACAAAACGAACCTATTCATACTTTTCCAACATATCTAACAATTAAGTTAATTTACAAATTGACCCCAGTAATATTTAAACAAAAATTTTATCTAAATTGTCTAATTATCATACAGACCGCAATGAAATCCATTAAAAATAGCAAAGTTTTAAGCAAACATACCATAGAAATAAAGTCTCGTCGTTTAAAAACGCCATAGATAAAAGTAATAGCCTCATCATTTAAAGCAGTAAATCAGTAAATTCAGTAAATCAAACCACCAACCCCCTCTCCCCACCCCTCTCTCCATGACCTTTTGATCTATTGATCTAGTGATTCATGTCACATCTCGAGTATCATTTCGGTTAAACATAACACAAAAATAAGTTCTTTATATACCAACCATCGAATATATGCTAACGTAACAACGTTTTTATATTAATAAAGCCAACATAACATTGTATGAACTAAGAAAAACATGTACAACGACAAACCTAACACACCATACGTTCGAATAAACTACTAACATTAACAACTCCCGGCGCTTACAACAGTAAAACTACATAACACTTCATACAAACGTAACCTATTCACACTTTTTTCAAACATATGTCTCTAACATATCAATGTTAAAGTTTTACACTAACTATCGTATATTTAAACCAAATTTGCATAACCATGTCTAAGCAACATACCTGACAACAAAATATAAACTAACGTAACAATTTTTTAACATAACTCGTAATATTTAACAAAAAATTCATCATAACATCGTTCTAAATATCATAAATCCCGAACGAATTATTGCAAAATCATACAAAGTTTTAAACAAGACAACATAACTAAAATCATAAAAGATTGTACGCTGAGACATCACATAAATAAGTTCTTTGGAATAAAATATCACAGTAAAGCGTAATAGTTTACTGATTTTAAAGCAGTAAAAATCAGTAAAGTCAGTAAATCAAACCCCCATCCCTGCAGTCCCTGCTCATCCATCCGCTATTGATCTATCGACCTATGATTCAGGTCATATTTTCAGTATCAATTTTGGATCCGCAATAGGTAAGAGCCGTATTTTAACAAAATAACCTTAAACAAAGTGAACCAATCTATCAAAGATACCAACATCTTGACCTAAAATGACACTATCTTCATCAAAGTGTCACTCGTTCGAGTATATACATCTTTGAACCTATGAAAATAATCCGTGACTTTTGCAAATCTAGGCAAACCAACATTTACTCACAAAAACTTAAACCTAGGCTCACGGTTTTCTAACACATCATCGTCAGTTTAACGAACAGTATATCTTACAAAACTCATATTTCTCTAACAAATCGTGTTTAATTTTCACATGTCACTAGTAAATTTAACGATAACGTAGCCATAACTTACGAATAACAGTTTTCATAACGCAAGAGGTAATCTAAAAGCAACAACATTACCTTCCAAGAGAAAACCCAGTGGGATGCGCCCCTTGAAAGGGTGTGAATCCTGCGAGGGGGGATCACCCCGAAGGGGTGTAAGCGGGCTTTAGGCCTCAGCCCGAAGGGCTGAGGCCTTACCCCTCCTTCGGAGGGGTAAAGCCCGCTTACACCCCTTCGGGGTGATCCCCCTCGCAGGATTCACACCCTTTCAAGGGGCGCATCCCCCTGGGGTTTCTCTTGGAAGGTAATGTGTTGCTTTAGATACTCTTGGTTAATGAAAACTGTTTATTCGTAAGTTAGGTACGTTATGTTAAATATTACTATGACAATGTGAAAATAACACTGATTTGTTAGAGAAATGATGAGTTTTTGTAAGATATTACTGTGTTAACTGACGATGATGTGTTAGAAACGTGGCTTGGTTAAGTTTTTGGTGAAGTAATGTTAGGTTTGCCCTAAAATTTTGCTAATGTCTACTACGATTATTCATAGGCCAAATGATGTTATACTCGAAACGAGTGGACACTTTGATGAAGATAGTGTCAATTCTTAGTTCAGATGTTGGTATCTTTGTAGAATTTGGTCACTTTGTTAAAGGGATTTTTGTAAGATAATACGGCCTTACCTATTGGCTGATCCAAAATGATACTCCACGAAATATGACCTGAATCAAATAGGTCGATAGATCATAAGCCGGATGAGATGAGCAGGGGACTGCAAGGGAATGGGTTGTTTTTGATTTACTGATTTACTGATTACTGCTTTAAAATCAGTAAAACTATAACGCTTTACTGTGATATTTTATTCAAAGATCCTATTTTTATGTTATGTCAGGATAAAATTTGTTATTTTTATGTTATGTTTTGTTTAAAACTTTGTTATGTTTTGCAATAATTCGTCTGGGATTATGATATTTAGACGAGGTTATGATGAAATTTTTTGTTAAATATTACGAAGTTGATGTAAAAAATTGTTACGTTAGCAATTATATTTGTTGTCAAGTAATGATGCTTAGACATGTGTGCTAAATTTTTTTGTTCAATATTACGTATGTTAATGTAAATTAACATTGATATGTTAGAGATATGTTTGAAAAAAGTGTGAATAGGTTAGGTTTTGTACGAAGTGTTAGTATAGTTTACTGTTGTTAAGCGGCGGGAGTTTGTTAATGTTAGTAATTTATTCGTACGTATGGTGTGTTATTTGTTATTGTTAACATTATATTCTTAGTTCAGACTATGTGTTAGCTTTATTAATGAAAAAAACGTTGTTACGTTTAGCATATATTCGATGGATTGGTCTATAAATGAACTTATTTTTGGTGTTATGTTTAAGCGAAAGGATACTCGAGATGTGAATGAATCAAACTAGATCAATAAGATCAAAGGTCATGGAGAGAGGGGGTGGGATGGGGTTTGGTGGTTTGATTTACTGATTTACTGATTTACTGCTTTTTAAAATCAGTAAACTATTACATTTTACTATGATATTTTTTATTCAAAGAACTTATTTTTATGTTATGTTTGGTTAAACTTTGCTAATGTTTTACACGTTATTCATTGGTCTGTATGATAATTAGCCAATGTTATGATAATTTTTGTTAATATAACTGGGTCAATGGTAAAATTAGCCCCCCGTTATTTGTTAGATATGCTTGGGAAAAAGTATGAATAGGTTACGTTTTGTAAGCAATGCTAGTTATAGTACTTTACTTGCGTTAAGTGTGGAACTTTTGTTAATGTTAGTAGTTTATTCGGCGTAGGTGTGTCCAGTTTTGTCATTGTAACAATATATTCTTAGTTCGGTCATGCTATGTTAGCTTTATTATGTGAAAACACTGTTACGTTTAGCATATATTCGTTGGTTAGTATATAAGAACTTATTTTTGGTACTATGTTTATTGCTGTTGTTGTGTCCTAACGAGAATATATAACCCTTTTGAACTGATATGGTTCATTCGTACGTCGTATTCTTTTTACTTTCTTCTGATGGGTTGAAAGAAAGAATCTCATTACATTTAAGGGTGTTTAATACACTATTTTCTTCATACGGATAGTTTTCAGCAGTGCTGATAACGAAAAAGACATCTCCCGCATCTCCTACGCTTGTTTGTTGATATCTTCACGAGGGTTTTCGTTATTCACAAACGATGTGTCATTTATATTTAATCGTAAACCGTTTGGCGAC
This sequence comes from Trachelipus rathkii, assembly GCA_015478945.1. Classification (NCBI taxonomy): domain Eukaryota; kingdom Metazoa; phylum Arthropoda; class Malacostraca; order Isopoda; family Trachelipodidae; genus Trachelipus; species Trachelipus rathkii. The sequence continues at coordinate 21,698 of JABUQX010112613.1, forward strand.
TGCTACATTGCTTGTATTCCAGCCAGAGGGTTAAATATAATAAGTATTGCATCACTTTATGCAAATGGTTAAAGCATAAAATCATTTTCCATGTTTAGAGTTGGTATTTTCTGAAATGGGGACGGAGTCTAAAAGAGGTAAGTCTAAAAACTTTACTTTGTTCGTCCTTACTCGTTAGGTATTATGATGGTTAGGTACGGTTATGATAAATTTTTTGGTAAATATTACTATGTTAATGAAAATCCCGCATATGTTCGCTTTATTGACTAAATTGTTAATGATAGCTGTTTATTCGTCGGTGTTGTGTGTTTAAGTACGTTATGTTCATAGTTTAACTTTACAGAGAGTAAAACTTTACTTTGTTTGTCTTTACCCATTAGGTATTATGCCAGGTTTAGGTTAAAGGTTTTATCTAATTGTTTCTTGTTAAATATTAACTATGTTAATGTAAAATTAACATTGTCATGTTGGAGATATGTTTGATAAATGAATGGATTATGTTTTTTGTGAGCCTTGTTAGTTACTTTTAACTGTTGATAAGTTTGGAACTTGTTTAATGTTAGGTCAGTTTATTCTTGCCTAAGATGTGTCAGGTTTGTCGTTGTATATTAAACTTCTTAGTTTCTAGCAATGTTATGTTGCTTTATTATTAATGTGAACTTTGTTAACGTTAGCAATACTTTTGCCCTGTTTGTATGATAATTACACAAGTTGGGTAATTTTTAATGCTACGTAAATCCAATGTTAATGTAAAATTAACATTGTTATGTTTGAGACATGCTTGACAAAAGTGTGAATTAGGTACGTCTTTTTTATGTTATGTTAGTTACTTTACTGTTGTTAAAATGTGGAATTTTGTTAACGTTTACAAACAGTTTTATTCATGTTTAAGGCGTGTCAGATTTGTCTTTGGGGGTTATATTCATAGTTCAAATGATGCTAAGTAAGCTTTAAATTAATGGAAAACTTTTGTTTTTATGTGTTATGTTGTATCCTAGTGAATACTCGAAATGTGACCTTGAATCAATAGATCAATAGATCATTAGTTCAAGGATGGACAGGGAGGCCAGAGTGGGTGGTTTTGATTTACTGATTTAGGGTAAGTAAAACGTTACAATTTTAGTAAAATTGACTAAATCAATAGATCATAGATCAATAGATCAATAGATCAATAGACAATAGATCACAACTGGTCAGGAGGGTAGGTTGGGTGACTTGAATTTACTGATTTTACTGATTTAGGGTATGTAAACATGAAAATTTTAGTAAAAATTTGACCTTTATCATCAATAGATCAAATGATCAATAGATCAATAGATCAAATAGATCATATTGGACAGGAGGGTAGGCTGGGTGACTTGATTTACTGATTTATGATTTTAGGGTATGTAAAACATGACATTTTTAGTAAAAAATTTTGAATTATCAATAGAAATCAATAGATCAATAGATCAATAGATCCATTAGATCAATGATCAATAGATCATGATTGACAGGAGGGTAGGGTGGATGGCTTGATTTACTGATTTACTGATTTTAGGGTATGTAAAACATGACAAATTTTTAGTAAAAAAATTTGACCTTAATAAGTAGATCAATAGATCAATAGATTCATAGATCAATAGATCACAAGTGGTCATGAGGGTAGGTTGGTGGCCTGATTTACTGATTTACTGATTTAGGGTATGTAAACCATGAAACAATTTAGTAAAAATTTGACCTAAATCAATAGATCAATAAGATCAATTATATATCAATAGATCAATAGATCACAAATGTCAGAAGGGTGGGTGGATGGTGGTTTGATTTACTGATTTTAGTGATTTAGGGTATGTAAAACATGACAATTTTTAGTAAAAAATTTGAACCTTATCAAAATAGATCAATAGATCAATAGATCAATAGATCATAGATCATGGAAGGGTCCATGAGGTGGGTGGATGGTGGTTTGATTTACTGATTTACTGCTTTAGGGTATGTTAAAAAACGTAAATTTGAAGTTATAAACATAAAAAGAAATAATAAATTATTTATTTATTTTATTTATTTAATTTTTATTTATTTTTTCTTGATGGTTCTGAAACCTTTATTTTTGAAATCTACAGATTCCAATAACATATATATAAAGACATCAATATTGTATCATTACATAATATTTAATAACTCGGCAGCCGCACCGGAGCCAGCACCGGTGCAGTTGTCAACTCCTATCTTCTGAGTCAGACTCCTTCTCCATTCTTTCCTTTCTTTATTCTTCCTTCATCCTTCTTCATTCCTCCTTCGACCTCTGTTTTGCACTCTGTGCTCTTTTTTCAGTCGAACCCCTAATTGGGGGTCCTAGACACCCTACACGGGCTTTTATCCATCATATCGAGTTCTACACCTCAATAAACCCTTATAAGGACACAAGATTGTTGTTATACGATGTTTTATTAACTGGCACCCCGCAGTGGCTCCAGCACCGGTGCCGGAGCCAACTCTGAATCCTTCTCAGCCTCCTCCTCATTCTTCATTCTTCTTCCTTCCTCCTTTCCTCCTCCTTCTTCCTCTTCCTTCTTCTTCTTCTTCTTCTTCTGTTTTGCATTCCATGCATTTCTTCTTCTTTTTTCAACTGGGGACCCCCCTCCGGGGGGGGGGTCCCCTGGACTCCGAATCCGAATCCAACTCCGACTCCGTCTCCGATTTCCAACTCCTCCATCATGTTCTCCAAGTTTCAGTCTTACTACGATCTTTTTAATTTTACGGGGGCCAGCGTCCCCCTTACGGGGACGCAGAGGTACGAAATCTGCGTCTCCGACGAGATTACGTTCCATCCATATAGCTCACATCCAAATTTCACTCTGATACGTTAAGCCTAACAGGGTTTTCAGGACGAATTTGACCTTGGCGCTAAGGGGGCAGCACCCCCTTAGGGGTACCTACGGTCCACCAAACTCCGCGTGGATCAGTTATCACACACAATGAACATATACCAAGTTTGAAGGCGATAGCTCTATTCCTTCATATCGAAAAGGGTGTGTGTGTGTGTATGTGTGTGTGTATGCGCACGCGCGCGTAATAAAAAAAAAATAATACAAACAAACACAGACTGTTTGTCGGATTGATAGCCCTTCGGGCTATCAATCCTCCCCCTAAGCCTAATATATCTCTATTCATTTATATAGAAATAGGTTGCCGCGGGAGTGGTCCTATTACTACAACGATTAATCGAATGTTAATTATTGTAATTATTTTCTTTCGATTACATTTTTCATTGTTAAATGCCAACCAGAGCACGTAGAAAGACGATTTAAACGTCGATTTAGGGGTAATCGATCACGATAAATCGTTTGGAACCATCAAAAATGATCTATCGATCATTTGAAACCTTCTAGGAACCAAAAAGCCCCCTTCGGGGGGCTCCGCCCCCCTTTTGGGGCTAAAATCCTTGAGTTCAGGCTCAAAACCTCGGAAGTCGGTCTCCACGACCTTAATTCGTTCTCACGACCTCAAAAACCCTAGGCCTTGCAACGTCCCAAGGCTTGAAAAACCCAATGTTGCAAAATGTTGCTTTGCAACATTTGCAACATCCGGTTGCAACTTCCGGATGTGACCTTGGCTGCTAGTCTTCCACCCCTTACTACTCTCATCTTCCTCCACCCCTGAACCGTAAATCATCTTCTTCCGCCAAGTCTTTGTCCTCCCTCTCTTCGCTCAGCAAAAGCTCAATATATCCAGTCCATCTCTCATTTATTACTGGTGTTCTTCTCCTTAGCCATATTCTCATCTTTATTGTTTTTGTTTAATCTCTTCCCATACCTCCTCCATTCACCTTGGTGTACATCTCTTCTTTAATCCTACCCAGCACCTCCACAGCCACCTCTCTCAAACGCTTCTCAACCTTTTACCCCTCCTCCTCTTAACTTTCCTCCCATTCACTCACTTTTTCATTTATACTTCATTCGTGTTCTATGCTTGTTTCTTGGTCTCTTAGACACTTTATCTTTATGATCTTATTCATATACATAGGCTGCTTTCTGAAGTTTTTAACTTTAATTAATCTTAGCCACTATCATCCGATGATTTGAGTCCAAAGAAACTCCAGGAGTTGGTCTAAAGTTATTCTGGTTCCTCTTACATTTTCTATATATTTGTGTTTCTTTATGTTTAAGAAAGTCATTCATTGTTTAAAGGTTATTCCTGGCACACATATCTATCAATCGCTCACCTTCCAAATTTCTCATTTCCTCTCCAACAGGTCCAATGAGCTCTCTCTCTCTCTCTCTCTCTCTTCCCACTCTTCCCTCCAGCTCTCCCATCATTAACCCACGCCATTATATCTGCTCAATATTTCGCATCTCCTCTTTATTCCATGAAGATATCTTTCTCCTCCTGGGTGCATCCCTGTTGTGGAGCGTACACCTGAAAGATTCTA
>JABUQX010112614.1:0-10000 GCA_015478945.1 Trachelipus rathkii
ATTATTTACTATATAATTTTACATATGTTTAGGTGAATTTTTTTTGCCGGCGGAATGAATGGTTAAGAGGGCCTGCTTGTAGGCTTCTGTGGTAGGGATGAGTTGGATTTTAGAGAGATGGTAGAATCGGTGGAATTGGCCCTAGGTATGATGATTTTATAAAGTTCTGTTCTGTGGATTCTCTTCCTCTTCTGTGTTCCCTGCTGAATTTATTCTCCTACCTTCAAGCTTTCGTCTGTGTCCATCTGCGTAATTGCGTTAGGTGGTGAGCTTCTGAGACTGTAAACCCCTCATTGCAATGGGGCTAGCAGGTGGTGGTGTGACAATGTAAAAAAAAAAAAAAACAAAAAATGTGATTTTCATTCTATCCCCCATGGAGGAGCACATTTCATTACCATATTCTTTTCAAGTTATAATGTTGGATAACAATCATGCAGATAACGACTAACATAATTACAAATTAAAATATATTTAAAGATATTGCTGTTAATCAAATCATAAATCATTCATGATAAAATTAGACATGTTCAATAAAAAAATGCTTTGTTTAAAAGTTGATGATCTTTGGTGTAACTTTTTTAAACATTCCATTATAGAATAACTCACAACAAATTAATTAAAATAATTATTATGGTACTTACATTATGACACTCCTGCTAGAAACCAATTTAATAAAATACAAACACTGAGGTTTTGGAGTTTTTCTAAAGCTCCTAACTAAAAAGCTAAAATTAACTGTTTTACTATATTTATAATGGTAATAATACTACTGTTTAAGATTTTAATGCAAAGCATTATACTAATCATGAATTGTATATATTATTTATTATTATTATTATTATTATTATTATTATTATTATTATTATTATATAATATACTATGCATATTGTAATACATAATGATTCAATAATATATAATAATGATATAATAATATAATTATAATAATCATAATAATATAAAATACTATATACTACTACTATAATAATAATAATAATACATTATATATTGCGAGGCACGCTTCGACCTAATAGAACAAAAGGTTCAATTTGGAAGACACAGGCACTGGGCTTGGAATATCAAACCGACACTGAAGTGACTCAAACACGATGAATGAGGAAGGAGGAAGGGAAGTAGTGCATTTGAAGTAATGTAATTGCTAAGAGGAATAGAATAAGTTTACCCTTTGTTTATTGTATCCCATACTCGCTGAATTATTTTTTGTTTATTATTATTATTATTTTATTATTATTATTATTATTATTTATATTATTTTATTAATTTATTTTGTTGGACGGACTGATGCAATTTTTCATGTGAGCTGAAGTAGATTCTTATTATTATTTTGTTATTATCATATCATTTATTTTACTGATCAGGCCAGGGCTGGGTTCGATCCTTGTCGGATTCCCCCTGGCTAGAATTATTTATCTAGAGTATTCACTTCCAGAGTGGTCAACGCCCGTGATGATGCAACTTTCAATAAGAATATGATACTAAGGTTATTCGTCCGATTTAGCCGGGACAGTCCTTTTTTTGAACTTTTCCGATTTTAGAAGCGAGTCAGATTTTATGATTACAAACCCAATTTAACATGCCTTTCGTGATATTTTTTATATTATATATACAGTATATATATTATATTATATTATTATATTATATATATATATATATATATATATATTATATAATTATACTATATATTATATATATATTATATATATATATATATATATTATAAAATGTTAAACTAATACATTGTGTATTAATATAATAATTATTAATCTTTGCCTAATCATTTTTTTCGGTCATGAGGTTTTGTCATCGTTACTATACTTTTTTAAATTATGCTCGTGGCGATTATATATATATATTATTATAATATATATATATTATATTTAATATATATATTATATATATATATATATATATTTATTATCTATATATACTATCTATAATATATATATATATGTGGTAGTGTAGTGTCCGAATTTTCGTTTCAGAAAATTGGTTAACTTAGATCACCTGGATAGACAGATTTTGGTTAAATGGATATCATAATGTTTTCTTATGTATTTCGAGTAAGCTGAAACAAAGGGGGGGGGCGAATATAAACCTCCAAATTTGGCACACGGGCTTAGGTTTTTTTTTAATTTTATCTATTTTTCTACTAAAATATAATTTACAGAGTGTAAAATGTCTTGTTTTGTTTTACTCTATTTTCTTGCAATTTATGAAAAGGTGATCGCTGAATATAAGCGTATAATAAGTCGGAACGTAAAAATAGATAAAATAACGCCAAACATGATAAACATGTTTAGCGAACTCGATAAAATAAACCTCGTCAGAGTTTTTAATGAGTATTTGCCTCAGTTTGTATCTGGACGTTGAATGTGAAATGTGTGATATTAATATATTGTTCGTTATATTTATATTATTATATACTTATATATTATATAATATATCTATATATATATATATATATATATATATATATATATATATATATATTATTATATTATACTTATATATATATATATACTACGTTAATTGTTTAATTTCCTTCAGATCAGATACCTTAATTAAATGCCACGAAATCGAAAATTATCAAAAAATTTTGTTACATTTGTGGTGAGGTAACGTTGTAGTCCCAAATGAGGAATATTACTCCCTAATAAAAAAAGCCTATAAACTTTATTTTGAATTAGCTTGGTGATCAGATAAATTTGGCACTCATACTTGTTGCGTCTTAGTTGTACATTATTTAGTTGTTGCTTAACGACCCGTCAGCATATGCATTTGAATTAATAATGGTATGGAGGGAACCAAAGGTTCACGCAATGGATATTTTTTGCATTAAAAAATTGCTGGAATAAATAAGAGGAAGAGCTTAATTCCAAACTACTTGCTATTAGGCTGTTCTCCGGGAAGAGTTTTATCCGCCACACTGAATGTGGAAATTCTCCTGTCAGAAATCCCCGACGAAGAAGATTTTATTAAGGTCAAAATGACGATTTGAGACCCTTGATTATGATGGAATGTCACAGAAGCTCATAGAATTAAGCATGAACTCAATGATATAGTTCGCGATCTATCATTGTCAAAGAAACGAACTATTGGCATTTAGATTAAAGGGTTGGAATCTCCTTGAGAGGGAATACAATTTTCCCTCTTATCGGCACGCGAAGAAGCTTCGACGCTTTTTCTCGTTAGTGTATTGTAGCTGGATGTTTTGATTAATTATGAGAGAATTAGGAACTATATGATTAAGGATGGAGATTGTTATTAGATTCTTCCTAACTAGTTTAAAAGCAGTGCTTTTCATAATGAAAATGTGAAACTTTCGACTCCTATTGCCTATGGTCATATGAGACCTACGACAACATGAAAATTTATCGAAAATACGATACGGACAGCAATTTGAATAAATGGACGATTTAAAGTTATAGCAATTTTATTAGGTCTAACAAGGATTTACTAAATTTTGTTGTTTCTAATGCGAGTGGGATAGCAGAGATCGCAAAATCATTTGGTCAAGAAGCAATGGCCTAAAAGAAGGAAATATAAATGTAATTTTTCAACCACTTGTGAAACCTGAACGCGTATATCTTCCTCCTTGCACATCAACTTGGGTAATGAAGAATTTTGTAAAGGATGGATAAATGTCCAGGGTTATATACGTAAATAGCAATTCACTAGGATTAGTGAGGCTAATTAAAGAGGGTATATTGTAGGCAAAATAAGGAGCTATGAGGACATATTGATGGATCTTTAAGGTCATAACTGGTTTCTAGGCAATATAGGCCGACACTATGAAGAACTAGTTTCCGAACTCTTAAATTATAAATTTTTAATTTCGTTTACAAAGAAACCCTGCCCGTTACACAAAATTGGTATGCATATTTGATCAGCGCACAGAATCCATAGAGCACATTTTTACTCATTTAACAGCCAAAAAGTCAAATTTTGTCGTCGTGTTATTATTTTATTATTATTATATATTTATTATTATATTATTATTATTATTATTAGAGCCGTTAGTTAAAGGCAAGAAATAATTGTTACTATGATTCTGATCATAAATTTATGCCCTGCTTTTTTTAAAATTACATTTTTATCTTTTTTTCCTTTTATCTCTTATATGAATCTAACATTACTGGAAAATCATCTTTTACTGCAGTGATATTTTTAAATAATAATATAATATACGAATATGAATAATATATATAATAAATTAATCTTTTAAATGATAATAAAATAATAATTATCATGTTCATCTAATGATTATCATTTATTTTAATTATCTATTATTATTAATTTATTATTATTTTATTATTATTTATTATTATTTATAAAAGGCGATAAATAGCATATATATAGAGATATAGAGAGAGAATTCTGTATACCAAGAAGAAAGAGAATGAGGAGAATTTCAATAATAATCATTTTGGTGATCAGAGCATCAATTGAGTCTGCGAATAGATTACAAGGGAAAGGATTTTTTATTTATTTTTTTTATTTGTTGTAATTCCAAATTGGTAAAGAACAGAATTCCTCCAAAACAGTGTAATGAAAGGATTTTATTCCAATATATATGGAATTCCTTTTTATATAATATATAATAATAATCTATATAATATATTATAATTAATAAAATTCTTTATTTTGATTTGCTTTCTTATTTAGTTTATCATTCAATATTTCTACATATTCTGTCAATATAAATTATTATTTACTATGTTAATTAAGTAATTTGTATTTATAAGTAGGGAGTTTTTTTTTTTTTATTTAATATGGGAAATTAACTAAGACTTTAAAAAGGGATATCATGAGATTTCCTGTTATCATGAGCTATTTTCTCTTTTTTTTTTTTTTTTATGTTGAGCTTAAAGATGAAAGAGTTAAAGAGTAAGATGCACATTAGCAGTAATAAGAATAATTCTATAAATTAAAGATAATTGTCGGAAGCTCATGCAATTCTCGTTCCATATCGAGGCTTACTATTCTTTTTTGGTCCCTTTCGGATGTCTTATGCGAATGTTATTCTCCCATTTAAATAGTTTTCCCTTGTTAATTAGTCTCAGATTGAGATATTTCTGATGCTTAAATATGTCTTTTAGTTTCTCGATTTAAAACATCATTTTCTCTTCACTAGCTATAGGGCATATATTTCCTTAGGAACATTGATAACATTTTAAAAATTAGTCCCTGCTAATTAAAGGTTAAACCATTATTATTTAATATCTACTACGTTTAATTATTGCGTTCCTGCGGAATTAACATAATTTGACCTAATTATAAGTTTCGTTTTGAGCCCGATTTATGAAGTAATGAGTCATATAAGGAATATTTGCTCTAATTGAAAAGGAATATAATTTTTATGCTCTGAGGTAGGTGTCTCGTAGCGTACTTGGTTATTTAAGAAGTGATGTCATATCTTATTTTATCAAATTTTGCGGTAAGTTTTTCCATGTTGTTATACTGGTTTTATAGATAAATATTGAAGGGGGAATTATTTGACTGTTTATTTAATTTTTTATATTGTTTGAAAAGTACTATAAATAAATTCACAAAAGTTTCGAAGGTAATATATTTTTGTATGTTTTAGGGGTGAATGCTTTTTTTCATATTTAAGTGTGTGAGGTTGGGTCAGGTTGGTATGTGGTTTTTTTTTTTTTTTGTATATTGTTGTTAATTGAAATCATTTTTTTCGTTTGAATGTTAATTTATTTAACTTTTTCATGTGGTATTATATGGTAAGAGCCTAAAAAAGCATAATTTTTTTTCTTTATGTTTTTTTGCTAAATGTTTATGTTTATTTGTTTGTATTAGTTTTCTTTTATGTATTATTCGTGTGGCCCGTTAAGTACTTTTAACAGTTTTACCTCTTCTTTATCTCATCTATCTCTCTCTCTTTTATAATATATATTAATATATAATATATATATATATTATATATTATATATATATATTATATTTATATTATATATATTATATATATTATATATATATTAATATATATACTAAAACCCATGATCGATTTTACGAGGAATGGCGAATTTTAATTCATTAAAAAATTCCCCTCCTCGGTAGTCCTTACTAATTAATTTCTTCTACTGCTTTCTCATGGTTCAAAAAAAGGAGTTAATGCTAGCAAGGGAGCTATGGAAAAATCGGATGTTACTTCAACATCAAGAGTTTTTACCGAAAATGAGAAAACAATAGAGAAAATTTTAAAAGGAAAGAAACCTATGCACATTTCATCTGTACTAAAATTTGTCCTGTCCACATTCTGGTTATAATACATCAGAGTTAGACGATGACTCCGACACAGAAACGGAGTTAGACGATGACTCCGACACAGAAAAAGCAGTGAGATCAGGTTTTTTTTTTTTTGTAAAAGTGAAGATGAATTGGTAACGGGTGCTTGTCAGATAAGTGAAATAGAAGTTGAAGATTCAAGTAATGATGACATGCCACTTTCAAATCTGATAGAATTTACTAATGCATTCAAAGCTACTTACGTAACATGTGATCATAAATGCAAGTGGCAAAAGATAAATTTCGAGCCAGAAAATGATTTTCAGTGGATAGATTGCATTTCTACGACTCAAAGATCAAATAACAAGATATGAATAAGCTCATAAAGCAAGACGTTAGTGCCATTGAGAATAACTGCAAAAAAAAAAAAAAAAAAAAAAAAAAAAGAAAAAAAAAAAAAAAAAAAAAAAAAAACATCGGGGGCAAAGGGAGAACATAGTGTTTGGGTTGCGCGGTTTTTCATTGGCATTCCAACTACTTTAAATCAATCCAAGAATTTGAATTGCCTGAATATATGATGACGAACGATCGGTTAGTTAGCCTTCTCCTCGGAAAAAATATATAATATCTTTTTATATATATATATATAAATATATATTATATATATATTTTTTATATATATTATTATATATTTATATATTATATATATTATATATCATATATATTATATTATTATATATATAGGCCTATTTTAATGGTTGATCTCGGAACGAAGATCATAAAATGTTAAGTAATTGACCATATTGTAGGGTATTCATGAATATAGGGTTCTAAAACTGGCCATGAGAGACGAATTAAAATGGGCTTAATCTTATTTAGACTACGCTCGTGACGAATGTAGTCTTAAAAATTTTAGAATATACAAGTAGTTTCGCAATGAAATTAGAAGAATTAAATGAATTATTTGAAGACGAAGATGTATTGTTGGTATTTATGCAAAATTGTAACCTAATAAAAAGCGAATTAAAGTGTTCGAAATGTAACAGACTGTAAATTAATAAAAAGACATGAGAAATATGGTTTTCGATGCAATAAATGTAAGAATACTAAATCGTCGCTTCAAGGCAATAATACGTTATTTCGTAGGTCTATGTTACCATATAGTAAATTACTCCAAATAATTTTTTTTTTAATAAATGATATCTCTTTAAGTAAATGTACAAGAATGATAGATGTAAGCATTGTAAATATAGAAAGAATTTACGGAAAGTGTATGGATATTTGTTATTCTGAAACTGTAAAAAATAAGAAAAAGTTGGAGGAATTGGAAAACGATTGAAATCGATGAATCGGTTTTTTCTAAAAGAAAATATAACAAAGGTCGAATGACGAAGCAACATTGGGTAGTAGGCGGTGTAGTACGGGATTCTAAGGAAATGTCTTTAGTAGAAGTTGAAAAAAAGAGATAGTGCAACACTAAGGAAAGTAATAGAAAAACATGTGGAACCAAAATCCAGAATAATCACAGACAAATGGAAAGGTTACTCAAATATCAGTAAAACAGACTATCATCACTTGACCGTAATATCGCTTGATTTTGTAGATTGTGGACGGGGAACCACTAAAACAATCGCAAGTCTTTGGGGAAAGGTAATAACATAAAATCGTAAGTATCTTAATTTAACTTAACTTAACTTAACCTAACCTAACTCTATGTCTCACTTTCTCTTTTTTTCTATTTTTATATATATATATATATATATATATTATATATATATATATACTATATATATATTTATATATATATATTATACTATAATATATTATATATTGTATATTATATATCTATTATATATTAATATATATATATATTATTTTAGGTGAAGAAATTCCTTCCTAACAGCGGCCGATATAGCAAAAATCTGGATAAATATTTAGGGATTTACCTTTGGAAATATGAAAATAAAGGACAAGAAATGTTTGTAAATTTCTTAAAAATATGTCATAATTACTAAAAATATTTTTTTTATTTTATATAAAATTTACCTAATAAATATTAAAATTCATGGATATATACAAATGACGCTGAGCCATTCTTATGTATTACAGTACTGAACTAAGGTGCCTTTGAGCCTACAAGCTATCCGGGCAAGAGAAGCAGCAGCATGACAAGGAATGGACTGGTGACTGTTGATGTTGTCAAGTCTTCCGACGGAGAGGGAGACAGTGATTCGTGGCTGCTGAAAGTAGAAGTGGTGGAGGGTTCTCGAAAACTGGAAGAAAAACTGAGAAGAGGTTTTGGAGAGAATCCGCTATTGGCCTTCGCTGAGCCACGTGAGAAAAAGTATTACATCCCCAATGCTTCGATGGAAGAGTCGTTGAAGAGACCAACAAGGATGGTGCTGAATGCGAAAGTGAACAGAGGATCGACCTCGTTTCCCGCTGGTTTGAAGAGGAAAGGTGATGCTAAGGTTTGCAGCGCCGTTAGAAGGATACAGAAGTACAGCAATATGCAAGCAGACGCAGAGAAAATGGAGTATTATATACAGAATGTGCTTATATGGAAAGGTGAAACTCCAGTAAAATATAAAGTAACGCCTCAATACAAATACAGGAAAAACTTAAACAAGATTCAGATACGATCGAGCATCAGAAAATGAACGATCAGAAGGGCGTGGGCAATATAGAAGAGATCAGCTAGTGAATGAAAAAGTTTCACACAGAGTTAGCGCATTTACACTCAATTGTTATAAAAGCAGATCTAAATGTATAGTTATTGAAATTCTTAATAAATATAGGCTAGTACTAAACTAAGTTGTTTTTGAGCCTACAATAACTGCTTCCTCTTTCATTATCAAATGCTTCAACATACTGCACCCTTTCAATTTTCACTGCGGATTCATTAATTTTCCAAATAAGAGAAGTCTGCAAAGATCTTGAGACACACTTTTATAAGGCAAAATCCTTGCAGTATTTCCGTGATATATCCTATCCTTAAATTTTAAATGACTTCCTGATATTGAAATGCTCATTCAATGATTTTACATTATTCATTTTCCTTGTGGCACACCTAACAAGAGAAGCGCATTCTATTAATTAGATCTGATTTGACATCACACTCATTTCCATATATGATTTTAACAGCTCTCAAATTTCTTCATATATATCCTATTTGTATAATTTTCTATAAATTTGGAAAGAATGCATTTTGCAGACTATGTCAATTAGCATTTTAACTATGAAACTCATTTTCAATTTAAAGGTTTAACTGCCAGAAATATAAAAAACCAAGCCCGGGTAGGCGCACCACGAACTGCACTGTTATTTTTGTCGCACCACACCTCTGTTTCAATGCGCAACGCACTGCACCTCTATTTTAAAAATTGCACCGCACCGGTACACTGGATTTGCGTCCGCACCAAAATGCGCAGTACCCCGCATGGTGCTCGGCAACTAATATATATAGTATATATAATATATATTTATATTATATATATATATATATATATATAATTTATATATTATATTATTATTTACTTAGTTATATTATAATATATATATATATATAACGGTGGCTCTTAAAATATTTAATAATAAAAATACGATTGTTACCGTATTTTTTTATTACTCTTTTCGACAATTAATGCCGAGATTGAAGCTGCGCTGCGATTATGATAGTGAAATTATGGCAAGGCAATTGAAATTTTTATCACATCTGGCAAAAAGCGTTAAAAAGTCCTTA
>JABUQX010112614.1:12500-25000 GCA_015478945.1 Trachelipus rathkii
TCCTAAATATAAACTTCTTTTATAAATGAGTTGAGGCCTGGGGAAAGACATCTGGTGGGGTGAAAAGAGTTCGGGTAATATAACTCGCAATTATGCATAAAACAAGGTATACACAAATATATATACCATAATAATTTAATATATATTACATAATATAATATTATATATATAAAAAATATAATAATATATACATATATAAATTCAACCTTTTACAATAAATTTCTCTATTTATATTCATATATTGATTAAATCTAGAAAAATATTGTAAAATTTATCTTTTTTAAAATTATTTTTCGCAAAATACCAAATCTAACGTCATACCATGAACGAAGTTCTTATAAAAGATATATAAATAATATAAAAGTTACCCTTAAAAAGAGTCAAGAAATTATATATATAATAAAAACTTCATTATATATATATAGAATTACTCAAATAATTGTTAAAGAAAGTATAACCTGTGAAAAGTGAACAATGTTAAATCAGATTAGATATATATAATATTGAGAAATATATTTATTTTATATATCACATAATTTTTTTATATAAAAATACCAGTGAATTATATATATATAAAATTAAATGTATAACGAATTTAGATATTGGAAGAATACTTTAATCTTTTTTTGAGCTAATATAGATATATGTGAGACGAGGCTTTTCCTCTCAAAAATGTCTCGTATTGATATTTGTTTTATTTATATATATAGAATATATAGATATATATTAGTATATATAAAATATGTTAATATAATTTAAAAACTACTTATTAATTATTTTTATTTTGTACTGTGTTTAAAGATATATATAGATATATATATATATTATATAGACTTTATATACATTTTAAAGATTTGAACGTCTGCCGTCATTAAAACATTCTTTTAATTTAATTTTTTTATAATACGTATTCGAAGATTCTTAAAGCTTTAATAAGTAATTTTAAGAATAATAATAGTAGTATTTAGTCTTTTCCGTCGTTCAATAAGAATATTAATGAAATAAGAAATATTGGCGTTAAAACGATTATTTTGAGTTTGTAAATACTTACATTTTCTTTCGATTTATTTATTAATTAGGTTACGCTTTTTTTCTAAGAAGTATGAATAATTTTTGATTTATTTCAATAAAATTAATTTACTTAACGTTTTCGTTTTTTTTTTAAGATCATTTTAAGTTAGTATTTTTATTCTTAAAACTTCTGTAGAGAATAAATATAAAGAGAAATTTTGATGATTTTAAGAACGACTGGAGTTACATTCTCCAGACGCTCCAACCCGGCTAATTTGTGGGTTATAATAGCTCAACCCTATACATTCTTGTGGTTAAAGGTGGATAGTATTCATTCTTAGACGGCGTGGTTACTGTCGACAGGCCTCAGCTTTTCCCATCCTAGAACCATATTGTGTTCTCTCCCAACTCACCATCGAGTTTCCCCTAGGGCTTCTCATGGTGTTATAATAGCTTACACCCCTATACATTCTGTGGTTACAGGTGGATGGCTTCCTCTTCTTTCTTTTCTTCTCTTTTAGGACGGTGGTTACTGCCGAACAAGGCCCTCAGCCTTTCCCATACTGAACTTGTGGTTTTCGTTCCCAAACATCACTCGGTTTTCCCTGGGCTATATGTGGTTACTATAGCTTCAACATATACTTCTGTGGTTACAGGTGGATAGGTCACTCTTGACGGTGTTACTGTTCCGAACAGGTCAGCCTTTCCCCATCTGCTTGTGGTTATCCGGTTCCAAATCACCGAGTTTCTAGGCTAATCTTGTTGGTTTACTAATGCTCACCCCTATATTCCTGTGTTCGGGTGGGATAGGTCCTCTTTAGAAGGTGGTTACTAGTCGAACAGGAATTCAGCTTTCGCCGTATTGATTTGTGGGTTATGGTTCCAGGCTCACTGAGTCTGGATTATTATTAAGTTATATTTTATAAGGCACCAGTTTCCCATCTAACTTTAATCTGAGGCTGATCTGTTGGTTTATGTCCATTAGGCTGTCATTATTCTTCCTAAGGTTTGGTTATATGGTTAATTGTGTTGGACGCTATACGCTTACTTCCCGAAGTTTACCATCCCACGCTCACTCATTCAGAATTAAGGACAAATCAATAAGGACTCATTTATTTATAACTAACACGAACTACCAGTTTGGGTGTCAATAAGTATTATATTTAAATAGTCATTGTTACTAAAGATTATTTTACTTATTTGTACTGGGGTTGCATTGTCTATATATAAAAACTTCAATTTGTGTTGGCTTACGGAGGGGCGCGCGTGACGACAATGCACAGTCTTGTTTGCTAGACCGGATGACAGGTAGTTATTAATTTTTAAATACGAAAATAACGTTATAATAACTTTTAATGTAAATATAAAAGATAAATCATATATTATTTTCTTTTACATGGCCAATGAAGAAAATCACTTACTTTTTTCTAGTATCCTTTTAAACTTTTAAAGGAGGTTAAAAAAAAAACCTTTTAAACGTTTTAATAAACCTAGTTTTAAAAAAAAAAGCTTTTTAAAAAAACATTTAACACAACGCAAAGACTAAAGAATTGAAAAAAACATGGAACGTATGAAAAAAATAAGTACTATAATCGAATGCTTATGTACAAGAATCTGCTCCAAACTTTCATATTAAACTTAACTCTCACTTGATATCGCGACCCGAAATAGATGCCTTCGATTTTTTGATGGAACTTGTAGGCATTCCCTGAAAAGGATTAAAATAAATGTAATCAAAAAAATTTTAACCAATTCTCAAACATTAATCAAACTCCTTTGGTATAAAAGATTATGGCATAAAATCGCGAGAATTTCACGTGAAGCATGAGGATTTTTTAAATAACATCCGATTTTAAATAATGATATTTGATTACATATCAGTGTTTAAGATTTTTCTCTTTTCAATAAATGAGTTAAATATGAGTTAAAAAACTTATTGGGCATAACAAGATTCTTCTTCCCTATATACTAAAAAGCTGTGAATAAATAAGCTTCCATAAAAGAGTAGTAATAACTTTCTTAATCCGTAAACAGAATTTAATAAAAGCAATCAAAATACTTTTTAGACTGATATTTTATCACCTCCACAATTATCAAAATAGACTACCTAGTGTTATATTGTACAAGATAATAGATTTATACAATATCTCAAATAATTTGTTTATCCATGCAATTGGAACCGGCTAAAATTTTTTTACTGTCCTTCTGGCTTCACATAGATCGAGGCAATCCTAGTTTCTAAAAACAACTAAAAATAAGATCCATTTCACTTCCAATAGATAATCAAACCATAGAATTACATTAACAAAAGCAAACAAATAAACAGTGAGTAGGATTTCCGGGGTCATAATGTTCTTTAGTAAAATTATCAGTCTCTAACTAAAATATTTGAGATGGTCTGAAAAATTAATACAAATAGAGATTAAAAAAAAGACAAATTCAAAGCTCAAGTTGTTTGGAGGAACATATTATAAAATAGTGAGGGAAAAATTTAATAGGAAAAATTTCCTTAGTCTTAAAAATAGGAAAGGTATCTTTAACTCATGAAGTATATATTATAGAAAATTCCCAATTTCCAGGAGATATATTAGTAGGTAGGGACATCTTTAAGAGACTAGGAAGGGTAACTATTGATTTTGAACAAAAAAGCATATATGTTAATAAAACTAAAATACCTATTACAAATTTAACTAATGACCATTCCTATTGTTTTAATATAGTAAAAAATGATATTCCTTACAATAAATTAACCACCGAGCTTAAAATTAGACTTCCCCCAAGATCATTTATCAAAACCTATGGCAAAGTAAATGAATATTGGAAAAATAAAAATATAGTTATTGAACCTAACTGCGAAATGGAGGGAATAAGAATAGGAAACACATTAGCTTATGTCAATGATGAACTACAAACTCCTTTTACAGTAGCTAATTATTTAGATCATGAAGTAATCTTAAAGAAGAGGGAATTAATAGGAGATATTTTTCCAGTCGAAGAGCATGAAATTAATATCCCAGATATAATTAATAAAGAAAAAACATTCGATTTAACTAATTTAAATTTTGATAATTTAGAAAGTGATCTGATTAGCTGACATATATAACGTTTCACATTTTTTACCACGATCAGCCTAAATAGTATTTTAGATCATGTATAGAGAAGTAATTCTAAAAGATAGAGCGGTTGGGAATAATAGAGATATTTTCCAGTCGAATGGAGCATTGAATAGAATATCCTAGAACACAATTGAAATAGCAAAGAAAAAAACAATTCGAAGTAAATTAATCTAATATTAAAACTTATTTAGGCATAAATATTAGAACTTCAACTATACAGTAATGAAGAATATAGAAGTTATTAAGATAAAAGTAAAAGAGTGCATCATTGCTCAAAAACTTCAGCCCATGAGCAAGAGGACTTTGTCAATTATTCAAAAACATAAGAGTAGAATACCGTTGCAGTTGTCAAACCCTATCTCATACTCTCCCTGAACTATAATAACTTCCCTGTTATAACATACATAAAAAAAGTAATTGCAAGTAGAACATATAGACAAAATGCTTAAATTAGGACTTATAGAGAAATCGAATAGTCCTTGGTGAAATCACAGTATATACTATAAAAAAAATCGGGCATGAGTCGTCTATTTCTATTTGATGCTCGTACACTAAATGCAGTGACAGAAACTGAGGTGGTTATGGCCATGCCAAAAATAGAAGAGATTCTTAGCATAGCAGTTCTAAGGATAGAGCTCCAAAAAATATTTATACCAGGTCCTTGATAAGCTTAAAAAGAGTTATCGACCAGAATGAGGAATAGAAAAGAAGAACAGATTAATAATAACACAGTTTTGTATGTGTCCTAGGATAACAAATAGCTAGTCTAGACACACGACAACATATCAAGAATGTGCTATGGGTTTCAGTAGGAGCACCTGCCACGTACTTAGGTGTCGAACATATCTATATCTTTCAGTCTTTTCTTATAGCATACTGAACTGGATTAATGTGTTTAATTGTCTGTCTATGATACATGGATCCATGGATCTATTTATACAGTTCCACATATGCGATATGAACATGGATTGAACAATTAGAAGAAAATTAAAAAAGGTATATGCAAAGTTAGTCAGGCCTGTGAAAACTTTCCTTAAAAGACGAAGGTATTAATTCGCACAACACATGTCCCAAGATTAAACTAGTTCGTTAGGACCTTATATCAGCCAAAAAGGATAACAAAAAATAGACCCCATAAATATACATAGGGATTATGTTAGAGACTATGAAACTCCGAAAAATGTCAAAGTACAGCAGGCGAAGATGTATATTATATAGGTAAACAATGAAGAAATTCTCAGAACGTTTATAAATATATAGATCTTTTTACACTGGTACAAATAAGACTAATAATTGATTTGTTTTCAAATAATCTTCATTTGAAAAGTTTATTTTCATTAACTTATGAAGAACACTACTATTGAAATAATAAATGTGTGAAAAAAAAAAAAAAGTCCTCTACTCTATATAATTACATCCAGATTTTTTAATAATATCATTTCATAATATTCATACGACGCATACAATAGGGACTTTTGAATGCCATTGGAGCAGGACCGGTACTCGAAGATTATAGACGGAATAAGATAGACCAGATAGCTTATACTCAGGGAAACTTTCTGCACAGGAATCAAATTACCAGGCTAACTACTGAACGCGAAGGCGGTAGCCTTAAGTTAAACTCACCATAAAACATTTTTGGATCATATTACTATTGAAATAGAGCATAGTTATATATGAACATGCAAGTTGTAGTTGCTAGACCATTCAAGCACTTATGAAGAACACTTCTATTGAATAATAATTTAACCTGTAGACTCTGAAGATAGTCACAGGCTGGGCAACATTGATTACATTAACTGAATTTAACTTTAAAACAACATGTTTTACTCTCTACATTAGAGAAACAAAGTGATATGATGAGCTCTACTAAGGCACCTACCAAAAGAATAACATAAGTTATATTTCTGGCTGAAAATTGATTGGAAAAAAATTAAACCATGAGAGTTTAGAGTAAAAGAATCAATATAAAAGATTAAAATGGAGGGGAGAAGAATATAACGTATTTGAAAGGCAGAGAAAGAAATAATAATATTGGGAATCCACAATGGGATTAGTATCTTAGTAATAATTTACGTATGTATGGATGACATGAGGTATTATATATTTTATTCATATTGAAAAAAACAATAGGCCTTATCTAGAAACTCTTGTAATTCCAGAATCCCTAATAGAAAATGCATTACATATAGTACATAATTCAGAATTAAATTACCATTCTGGCTTTCTAAAAACTAAAAGAGCTGAAAGTTTATTTTATTGGCCCAATATGTCACAAGATATTAAAAACCATATAAAAAACTGTTTAACCTGTCAAAAAACTTTCCCATATTAAAAATATTAAAAGCTCCTTACAAAAGGATTATGATCTCAATCAGGAGTCTTTCCCACCTTTTCTTAGCTTGATAGAAAAATGTCATTTCCTATTTATTATCACTTATTTTCTGAAGTACTGGGGTAATATAATTTATGTAATTTCAATAAAAAATAAAGACATAGTCAATTCATTTCTTCCAAGAGGTTTAGTCAACTGAATGTAACCCCATAACAAAATATAACTAGTATGAATCACTTGTAAATCGTTTCTGTAGAGAGATTACAACTAATAATACAATTGTTTCTGCAACCGTCTCTAGTGTACACATAATACTGCAGATAATGGAACTCAAGTTCCGATTCTAAATTATTAAAGAGAGAGTACTTGACGAGCTCATATAAATGTAAAGGTTCATCATCTATAACTCCCTATTTACAGTTCCCTCAATCTAATCCGTGTAAGTATGCGTAAAGATCAGTAACGCTAAGCGTACGATTGAACATGTTGCACTAGAGACAGGAGTTGATATAATATGCTTTAAAAATAATTGTTTACTAGACGAAAATGGGGAAAGATTCATCGTAGCTTTTGTAACATTTGCTCTTAACACTTCCTATCACTCTAGTATAAATCGCAGAAATACCCACTATTTTCTATTTGTCGGCAAGTGATGCCGGCTCTTTGCACGTTGTATTCGTTGAATAATTCATATATTTCCTCAAGCGGCAAAAATGATGATTATAATGGCGAAAAGTTATAAACAGGACACTGTTTATAAAATGAATAAAGCCGCTATGAGAACAAAACATTATGTTTGGAGGGAGATTACCTATAAAATGAAGATCAATATAATAAAAAAATTATTACAGGAATTATAAAAGCGAAAAAACTTTAAATGAAAATTGCGCGATTAATATTATTTTTGAGTTCTTTAAAAAAGATACATAGTAAATAGACGTTGGTGAAAGGATAGCAAAATATTAATAATGGCTATTGAGGAACTTTGCAAATAAATCTGGTGATAATTAAAAATGCAAAATATAATCATCTTGGTGTTCAGATAGTATCAGACTAATGAACAGCACAGGACTCTTTGGATCTATCAGATTCCTACATTTTCAGACTCCGAATTAAAGAATGAGTTTAACTCCCCATACCAGAATATAACTTTAATCTGCAGAATGAAAGAGCAATAATACTATAATAAATATTATATGAAATGTAATAAATAAGAAAATGAATTACTTTACAAACACTCAAGAATTCGTTTCATTATCTTGAGAATTTTTATTTCATAAAAGTAGAAACTAATAATAATACATTGATTAATGAGCAACCAAAAAAATATAGTATAATGCGATGTTGATGATGACTATACATGATAAATGAGTATTGACTAAATGGGAGTCATCAACGATAATCATGATAATAATGATGATATAGGTGGAAGGATATGGTGATAGAATGAAGAATTATATTTATATATAAATATAAATGGAAATAGATAAGTATAATCTGAATTAATCCCTCGAAGCAAGTAATCTGGTAGATCTAAAAATGTAGATATCTGGTTCCAGAATAGGTACATAGAGTTCAAAGGTATAAAAACGAAGACCTAACGAAATTATATATTATTATATAATAAATTAATTGTTATTGATTAACACTAAGTATATTTAGTATTAATTGTTTGTTATAGAGTACGGTAGTGATGATAAGATAGTGTAAACTATCGGAGGCAGAAGACGAGCGTCATACTACCACGTTACTGCTGATTTGTTGAGATCATACTGGGGCGGTTGACAGGAAAATACCCAATGATAAAGATCCTACCGCATTAATGTATACAAAAAACTAGGTTCAGAATGTTTTAGGAAACCCATTGTAAGGCCGCTGAAAAGAACAGAATGATGAGGATAGCAGGACCTCTTGATACTTCTAGTAGCGATGACCTATATACAGCTCGAGGACCTAATTTATAATAATGGCAGCGACCTGAATGACTTGCGTTTATGTTATTTCTTTCTTGCCACGTGACACCAAGCTCGGGAACCTTAAATATGCGATTATATGAATTAAATACAAATTTAATATTATGTATAAGATAGCAGAATGCATAAAGACAAAGGGGAATTATATAATATTATATATGAAGTAATACGCGTTCTATAAATCATGTATTACAGGTTATTATAGAGGCGTAGTAAAAATAGATTTGAGTGAATATTTTAATTATATAATGAAGCAGAGATATTTACTATTATATATATATATAATAATATAATATATTTTAAGAGAATATATGAAGATATAAAATGAAACGGAAAATAACGTAAAATTCACCATTAGACAGATAGAATTTAGAATTGTGGTAAGTAAGGTTGTGCAATATAAATTGCACTCACAATGAGAAGAATAAAAACATGCCTGTAAATGAGTGGATATCAGTCGCTAAAAAAGGGATAAATATATTGAGATTATACAAAAAATGTAGGCATAAATCCAGCGCAATTATAGAGCAATATTCACTAAGGATATTATAGAAACATCGTCCTTATAATCAATGACAATTAACAAGAGAATGTTAAACATAATTTTTCAAGGATTTTATGGAAATATATTATTATAGGAAATTATTATACATAAATTATTACATAAACTTCTTATGGAATTTTTCTTTATATTTTAAATTAAGTAGAACCGACACCGGATGAATTGAAACCTTCTCCAGATCACAAATGCAACCATATAATAAAAAGATGTCGAACTAAAAGGTTACGACGAGATGATGAAGTGGTAGAGATGGTATATTTATTTATTATGTTACCGGAAATTCCATATCTGGAATAAAGAAACATTCCAACCCTATTACAATAAATTTCAATGAATCAACTGATGTCCAACATACCAACTCCAGAAGTAAATGATCATATTGTACTTTAAGATAAACAAGTAAGCTAAAAGACTGATATAAAAAAACTAGAGAAAAAAGGAAAAAGAGAAAATAACCGAACGCCAAGCACCAGAGCATAAGTGTATAAGGAGATAAATTTCAGAAGAGAAGAAAGATCCAAGCAAGGGCGTTCGAGACAACTTAATTGCAAATACGATATTTGACACTGCTGAGACGTACAAAGAATCCTCCGCAGATGCAAGAGTATTCAATACATAAACTGCTGTTGTCCTAGAGAGTGAAAATAATTATAGAGAGACGAGATCGTATCGCGCAAATTACGATAGATATGATAAGAAAATCTATGAATATGAGATGGTGCTTACCTTGCATGCATCTGCCTTACTGTTACTTATACTTCTTAAATCATCAATGATCTAATCACAGCTTAAACTTAAAGTCCCTAAGAACAAGTGCGGGACAGGCGGCCTGGCAGTATTAATCCCGAACATTTATTTTCAACCCAGGCGAACATCACGATTGACTGAGACTATTACAGAACAAGAGAATAAGAAAGACAGCCAGAGTACGAGAGTGTCGTCATCTCCGAACTTATGAGCATATGTGGAGTAACAAAGTAGTAAAATGCAGATTATCATATATTACAAAAAAAAAGTTTTCCAGTTTATCGCTATGTGCTTCTTTTCCTCCATAGCATCAGCTAATTTCCTTTCCTCCAGAAGTTGAAATCTTAAAGAGGGGTAGTGTAAAAATTTTTGTTTATTTCAACTTATTTTAGCAAATCCAAATTAACTAAGTCATCCATGAAACGAAGTTCTTAATAGAAAAGCACTTCTTATTAAATAATAAAAGTTACCCTTAAAAGAGTCAGAAATGTTTCTTAGTAATAAAAAACTATCCTGCTCTGGTTGAGTTAAAATACATTTAATTGTTAAAGAAATTCGGTCTAAAAGTTTGCAACAATGTGTAAATTCTAGTATGTATAATATAAGAAATATATTATTTAATAACCATTATTTATTTATATAAAAAGTACAGCTGACGTTACATAAAATATTAAAATGTATATACAAATTAGAATATTTTATTAAGAATACGTTTTAAATCTTTTTTTGATCTCCGCCAATAAGACGATTGTGGACGACGCTTTCCTCTCAAGAGATGTTCGTATTCGAAATTTGTTTTATTTCATAATTTTAGAAACTGGATTCTAAAAGAGTATTTTAGTAGTAAATAATGATATCATTACTTAACAATATATTATTTGATTATTTGTTATGTTGTTTAAAGTTAGTCTAAAGCCTATATAATTTATAAAGCTTTTCTTGCATTTTAAAGATCTTGAACGTTCAGTGCCGTCATTAATGTTATCTTGTTTCTTAAAATAGTATTGTGAAGATTCTTTAAAAGCTTTAATAGTGAATTTTAAAATAAATAGTAGTATTTAGTCATTTCCGTTGTTCATAAAAGGAATATTAATGATAAGAATTTATTAGGCGTTAAAAACGATTGATTTTTGAGTTTGTAAATACTTACATTTTGTTTAGCTATTAAAATTAAATAGTTACCCTTATTTTCTAAGAAGGTATGAATAATTTTGACTATATATTCATAAAAGTAATTCCTTAAACTATCGATGAATAATATTAAGAATCATTTTTAAGTTAGTTAGTATTTTTATTATTCAACTTCTCTAGGGATTATAAGAGGCACGAAATTGATGATTTAAAGAAGGCGACGTGGAGTACATTCAGACCGCTCCCCCCGGGCTATCTTGGTACTAATAGCTCAACCTATACATTCTGTGTACAGGTGGATAGTCCCGTCTTAGACGATTGTTCTGTCGAAACAACCTTCAGCCTTTCCGCATACTGAACTTCTGGTTACTCGTTCCCCAAAACTCACCTCGAGTTTCCCTAGGGCTATCTGTGGTTACTAATAGCTCAACCCCTATACACTTCTGTGGTTACAGGGTGGATTAGTCCTCTTAGACGGTGGTTTACTGTCAAACAAGGCCCTCAGCCTGCCCATACTGAACTTGTGGTACTCGTTCCCAAACTCACTTCGAGTTCCCTCGGGCTATATGTGGATACTAATAGCTCTACCCCTATACATCTCTGGGTACAGGTGGGATAGGGTCCCTCTTCAAGACGGTGGTTACTGGTCGAACAGAGGCCTTCAGCCTTTCCCGTATTGAACTTGTGGTTACTGGTTCCCAGGCTCACTTCGAGTCTGGATTATTATTAATCATTATATTATAAAGGCATCAAGTTTCCCATTAACCTTAATCTTTCCTATTTTGTTGTACAGTTAAAGTCCCATAAGTTATCATTTTCCCAAACAGGTATATTCTTAGGATTGATTCGTGTATTGGACCTATCAAGCTTACTCCGAAATTACCATCCACGCTCACTCATTCGATTAAGTCACATCATATAAGGACTCATTTATATAAAATGTTAGTTTTTTTTCTAATTAAAGTGTCAAAAAGTATATATTAAAATAAAGTTTTGTTAATAAAAAAATTTCTTATCCTGTCACCTGAAGAGTTCATTGTCTATAATCTTAGAAAAAACTTACAATAGTATAACAACGGTGCGCAGGAAGGGCTTTCGCCCTGTCAGTTTGGTCCAACATCTTCTTTGGCCCGAAACTCTTTAAACTAGAGCAGTTACGAAAACCATTCTTTTCGCAATTGTTTCCGATGCCAGTCCACTGGTTAATACTCTCAGGTATGGGTTTCGCCCTTCTTGCCTACATGCCTCTTTCATTAGGCTTCAAAATCGTTCACCCAGAGGAATCTTGCTTCTAGGCGCATAAGATCCTAACACTGGTCGCAGGATAATACAAAGCAAAAGGAAAGGACCAGGTTGCTGTCGCCCTATCCCTAGAACCATGCGAAGAAAAATCCTTCTATGTCCTGACAGCTACGAAACTTTCAACCTTCATATATATATATACTATATCTATATATATATATAAATATATATATTATATATTATATATATATTATATATAGATATATATATATCATATATTATATATATATTTAAATCAGTCTCACAATAATATTAAACTCGAGCAGGAGGAAATTTTTATAGGCCTTTCAGCTTAGTCTTCGATTGAAAAATGAGAAAAGCAT
>JABUQX010112615.1:0-20000 GCA_015478945.1 Trachelipus rathkii
AATTTCTTCGTCTTCTTAAAGCTCGGATGCCTCACGTGGAAACTAACGACGTATTCGTCGTTCGTTCTCTGCACCGAAATCGTGAAAGGGTCGAACGGATGGAAAGTGAAAGCCACCAAACGACGCGATGACGAACTTAGGCCAAACGGGTGCACAGATCGTCCAGCGTGGATACAAAATTTCAGGAGGCCGGAATCCCGTCCATAAAATCTAATAATAATAATAATAATAATAATAATAATAATAATAATAATAATAATAATAATAATAATAATAATAATAATAATAATAATAATAATAATCAACACCCACCTTCTCTCCCCAAGATTGCGGGTAAGGTGGGTAACATGCACCGGAAACAGAATAATAGTAGAAGAATATGACGCAAGTCGAAAAGAAAGCCCAGCCTTACCGCCCCCTTTATATCTTATAGTGAGAACTCGTCGCAGACAGAAAATCCACCCTAGAGCTTCACGGGACCGCGACGGAACCTCCCTAAGGCATCTCGTCAACGTAGGGTCATCCCATGGCCCAGGTGGCCCAAAATCCCGCCATTCACTCCTTTTATGCACATTTCTTCTTGCCCCTGCCAAACTCGCATTGCTCTCCTCCAGGCATTCCTTTACAGACTCAATCCACTTTTTCTTCGGTCTCCCAGCCAGTCCATTCCCATCACACTCACCACTATATATCCGCTTAGTCAACCGACTATCATCCATCCTTTCCACATGACCAAACCATCTCAACGCACTTTATTTATTCTCTCATTTACCCCCTTCTTCACACCGCACAACTTTCTAATACGTTCATTTCTCATTTTATCAATTCTTTTCACACCTAACACGCCCCTAAGATTGTCCATCTGAACATATTGTACTTTAGATCTATACCTCTTATTCCAGACCAAAGTCTCGCTACTGTACATTAACACAGGTAACAACATACCTTCATGTAAGACCCTAGCGCACTTAACACTTTTCTATTTACCAAAAAGTTAATTGTACCAGCCACTTTCCTACCATTCACAACTTTCCTAAGACACTCTTCATCATCCGTTCCCTTTTCATCCAAAATATATCCTAAATATTTAAACTTAGACACTTGTTCCAGCTGCTCACCATCTAACATAACTTCACACCGAGGACTGTACTCACTCACAACCATACCCTTACTCTTATGTACGTTTACTTTCAAACCCCTCCTTTTACACACCGTGCCAAATCTCTCTACCATCAGCCATCCAGATATGAATCGTCGTGTCAAGAAGAAGCACAGCCAGGCTACCGACAGACTGATTTTAGACTATACTATTAGTATCCAATGAGATGCTAATGGTATAGTCTAAATCAGTCTGTCAGTAGCTGTGTCTTTCGACTTTGACTCCCTGTCTGGATGGCTGATGGCTAACAAGAGGGTTTGAAAACAAAAGATGGGTCACCATAAAATGATACCAAGTATCTAATCCTGGGTGTGAGTTTAGATATTGAAGCAGCAGTTATGTCTAAATTTAAATATTTGGTTATATTTGGTGAAAGAACAGACGAAAAAGTGTCTTAGAAAATTGGCTGTACAATAAATCATGATGTGAATGTGGACAGTGTTCTTATGAAAGGTATGTTGTTACCTGTATCTATGTATAACTTGATAAGAAGTATAGATCAAAAGTACAACTCAGGCCAATCTTAAGTGCGTGTGAGTAGTGTAAGATAAACTTTGGAAGCGTAGTGATGGAGAATCAATGGGGGTGCGGTTAGTCGTGAAAGCGGTGCTGCAGTGGTGGTAATGATGAATGAACTGACTGGCGTTCGAAGAAAAAGTAGTTAGTCTGAGCCTGGAGAAGGCCCAATGCGGCGAAGCGAAAAATATTGGAGTGAATGGCAGCCACCTGGCAATGGGATACATGACAGATGCCAGAAGGTTCGTCGCGATCCGTAATGCTATATATGAGGCGTGGGCGTCGTGCTCACACTGCCATTCTATTTCCGGTGCATGTTACGCTGTACGACAGTGTAGTGTGTGTGTGTGTGTGTGTGTGTGTGTGTGTATTATTATTAATATGTGTGTGTGTGTGCGTTATGAACGGGATCCGGCATCCTGAAGAGGCTGTATCCGCGATCTGTGCGCCGCTAACTAAGTGCATCATCATCAACTGAAATCTTTCCATCCGTTCGACTGCCTGACTAAATACCAGAAAAAGAACGACTACGTCGTTAGTTTCCACGTGAGGCATCCGAGCTTTAAGAAGACGAAGAAATTAAATTTGTGATACCAGGTCCGAGTTTTACATAGTCTCTTATTTTTATTTATTTATTTTTTTAAAGCTTCCTTTTTGGTAGTTTCATCTATAACTGCTTTTAATATAGAATAAAAATATTTTTTTTTATGGAGCGGCATGAATATTGACAACAATTCAACGAAATTTACAATTCACAGACATGCATACTTATTATATATGGTAAGTTAGGTTATGTTAGGTTAGGTTAGATTGTATAGTTCGTGTCCGTCAATTGTTTAATTCTGTGAATTATTGTCAGTATTTCTTCCTAAACCCAAACTTTGTGCCTCCTACTTTGCAAATCAAAGAAGAGACAAAATATATATATTTTTAACAACATTTTCTGTAAATTGTCTCTAATAATTTAGCAACAGGGTGGCTAAATTTTAGCCCTTTTCAAATGTTACTTATAATACTCTTTTATAATCAAATCAATATCTTTTTTTAAAGAAAAAAATAAATAAATAAATAAAAATTTTAATTATTGTAATTTTTGTTGATATTTTAAAACTTGTTGGTTATTATGATTATTTATTAGTAAATCGGCTAAAAAGGTTTATTATTATTATTATTATTATTATTATTATTATTGTTATTATTATTATTATTATTATTTTTATTATTATAAATAATTTAACTGAATGAATTTGAAATTTCATTCTAAGAACAACGTATAAAAATGTTTATCAAAATGATTGTTTTATGTCATGAAATGGAATTTTAAGCCCTTTCTATACGAGCATTTAAAACGCTTCGTTAGCGTCGTGCTTTTAGTCTCGCTAACGCCAGTTGAATAGGTCAGTGAGTAATACATTAATCCATCTATATGACCGCTTCAAACGCTGCGTTTTAAGCGCTTGTGTAGAAAGGGCCGTACTGTACAAGTGTACATAAGATATTTGTTTTAAAATGAAGTTTTATTTTCGTACTAAATAAAAATTTATTTATATTTCTGACTTTTTTTTGGGGTTTTGGTTCAAAATTGTTGTTTGGGGAGAGAAGGAGAAGGAGGGGATGGGTTGACGTCTGTAAGATGGAATCAATGTACAGGACCCACCACAGCTCACAAAGAAGCGGCCACACTGGGTTGAATAATCAACTCCATGGGTGGGTTCTGTAAGATGGAAGAATTAAATGAATTTATAACTGAAAAGAAATTAAAATTAGGGAGTGTTGGGTTAACGTCTGTAAGATGCAAGAATTAAATGAATTTATAACGGAAAAGAAAAGAAAATTATTTTTTTAGATTTGAACAAGAAAGTAATGTTGAATTAGAAGATATTAAAGTTTAGCAAAAGAGTGTTAAGATAAATAGATAGCACGTGAATTGATGAGAAGAATCTCATTCATATGGTATGTAAAATATTCTTTTTGTGAAATATTTTTTATATAAAATACTGGAGACAATTGCCATATAAAGGAAAATAGGGTGAAGGGGGACCAGTCAGAAAAGATAAGGAAATGCAAGCTTAGACAGACTGTTAGGCTTAGTATGTAGATAAGTTGTTAGGCTTAGTACGTACTCTGAAGCAATTTTTAGGAAACGATCTTGCGAAATAGAAAATTGCTTTTGAAATTCTAAAAGTTTGCAAATAGTTTTTTTTTTTCGAAAACATAAAGCTGTATTTCCTGTTTTCCTTTTCAAATGGAAAACCGGAAACTTTTCGTAGTGTGAATGTGAAAAGATTTTTGCAAAACTTTCGGGAAATATTAATTTTTCGAGTTTGCAAGCAGTTTCCTCGTGGGAGAAAACATTTCGGAAACTTAATTTTTCGTTGACATTTTGAAAACCCTTTTTTCCTAGTTCGTACTAGGCTTTAGTATCAAATACTTTTGATTATAAGGACGAATCGTTTAAAAATTTAAAGTTGCATTTTGGACTAGGCTTCTTAAACATAAGAGATATTAGAATTGATAAATTAGATACATGTGTAATACCTTATTATAATAGTTATAAAAGAAGGTTAAATAGCGAAAAATTGGAGATGGTGATCGGGTCTTTTGATCAGAATTACGCTAAATTATTATTTATCAGGTTGATTATAAGACGTAAATAAATAAAGCTAAAAACATCTACAGCTTTTAGGCACGGTTTGGTCTAGTATCTATTGCGCCAAGTTTTTTGGAAGACCTTTTTCTTTAAGAAAATGACCTATTACTTTTCTCTTCTCTCTCATGTACTATTGTGAAAAGTCATTTCAATTATTTACAATAAATAGTTCTTTAAGATACTGGATGAAATAATAGCCTGATTATCCCTGATACTGACAAAAATAAAAAAATATTATATATAGGCTATTAATCCCTGTTGTTTGGATGCATATTTTTTTTAATTATGGCGCTTACTGAAACGTATAAGAATTTTTTAATTATCAGACCGTGTGGGTTAATCTAATCACTTGTTTATTTAGTCTCTGAGTAATTGCGAGACCTCTCGGCGTGCGAATGCGCTTCCTGCTCTACCTGAAGGTAAGTTTTGTCTATAGGAGAAATGTATGGTGCCATTCGTGTTGAGTCTCCTAATGCGAAAATTTTGACTTTTAACTTTCTGCATAAACCCAAATAGACTTCTAAGATTATTAGCTTCACCAAACACAATTTATTTATCATTTTTATTTGGTAATACATTTCAAGCTAAAATAAAGGTAGTTTTTATTTAATTGGTAAAAATTTCTATTTCTGTAAAGATAGCTTGTTTTAAAATTTTGCTTCTAAACGTAGTGGTTGTAATCAAATGAGTACATCTCAGAACGAATTTTACGCGCTAGAAATATTTACTAACCCATTACTTAGATTGATATAGGCAACAGATCGGCATATGCGAGTTGATCTATTATATTACTCGCAAAACTCCAGGACTAAGCTTCTAGGTGTGATGTCCTAGACCTTTTTGGGTCTATGGGCAACAATTTTTTTCCAACGTTCATAAGATATGATATTGAAGGTTAATTTTTTGGAGGATGAGAATATGATTCACTGCTTGAAGTTGAGTTACTCAGAGCAAGATATTCGTAGATTTAGTGAGGGGGGACAGACAAAGTGAGGGAAAATGGAACGACAGATTTAGGGCAGATGTACGCCATCATAACAAAAAATGCACTCATAAGCTCTTTCGAGTGGTTGATGGCAAAATTTACACGAGTACTGCCTATTCCTGAGTACATGTAAGATGCTATGCGTAGAGATGGTGGCAATCTCGGAACGGGCGAAGAAATAACCTCCTGCAGCGTTTGCGTCAGTGGGTATTAACCACTCGCCACTGTCCAGGTTTTATTCTGCCACTTACTTCCCGCTGACCATTCGTGCATCTTCCTGTCAGCCAAGATCTTAATTTACTGGAGCTGCCATTGTTGGAGTCACCAAGTGGATGCAACGCCTGTCGAATTGCTGGTTGAAGAAGCTAGAAAGCTGCAGTGAAGAGGAGGAAAGGAGACTCGTTTACTACTCTGTCCAAGCTTTCTCATTCCTGACTCTGAGAAGGGGTTCAACCCGAGTGCGCCTGTTCTGCGGAGTGAAGACATCGGAGAAACTGTTACAACTGTGGAAATCGTGTCTTTCTTGGAAGAAGGAGTCTTAAACACTCTCGCAGAAGCCTTGCGCGCGAGTCAGAATTAATAACAAAATGCTGATCTGTTACACACACCACCCTTTATTAATTTATTTATGTGCTTTGTATGTCTGTAGTTTTTTTATTATATGTTAAGGGTGGGGGTTTGTGAGATTGAAAGAGAGTAGGCTTAGCAGTATGGGCAGAGCCGCTGTAAAGAGAAAGACGACACATGTTCCACCGCCGTACACCGCTTTGATCCATCATTGTATGTTGACCAAGATCCGCCTAATGATTACGAAGCGGTAAAGGAATGTCAAATGATGCTTCAGTAAGCTGCACGATGATTGGACTTTGAAAGGAAAGAGCAGGCAAATGGAAAGAGCGTGAAATGTTCCAGTTCGGTAAGCGTAAGGAATTACCCTTTGAAAAGGCGAAGTTTAAGAATAATATTGTAGAGTTGAGTCGACCTCGGAGACCAATAAATATAGATACCGAGGAACTAATCGCTATAAAGACTGAACAAAATATTTTTGCTAAAATATAATCTCGGATGCATTTGTAACTAGAATAAAAAAGTTGCGGTATTTTATCACTTCTTATCGCATCTAAACCCATTGTTATTCAAATATATTATTATTAATTATATTATTATTATTATTATTTTAATTATTATTATTACATATTATTATTAATATTAATTATTATTTTAATTATATGGTGAAAGAAAAAGGAACTAACCTTAAGGACTCAAGGCCTAACTAAACAACAAACAACGAAAAAACGC
Organism: Trachelipus rathkii; assembly: GCA_015478945.1. Taxonomy (NCBI): domain Eukaryota; kingdom Metazoa; phylum Arthropoda; class Malacostraca; order Isopoda; family Trachelipodidae; genus Trachelipus; species Trachelipus rathkii. Next base: position 6,610 of record JABUQX010112615.1, read on the forward strand.
AAAGTTAGAACTACCTGCGCAAAAGGAGACTCTTGATAATTCAAAAAAAATTTGCGATTCCTAGTTAGCTAATTTTGTAACTAGCAACAACTAAACTAACTAAAGTATTGTTCGCGTGGTTTACAGCGTGTCGTGAAAACGATATATCTCGATTGAACCACAGCTGATCGCAGACGTTCTGGTAACCCAATCATATAAATCAAAAGCAACCCCACCAATGCCTTAAACTTCGCCGTTCCCACCAAAGATTATCCTAATTAAACATTAAAAATGCCTGAAAGCCCAGAGCTCATTTCCCCCATACAAATTTCCAAAATATCGCTTAAAACCAAAAAAAATCCATGAAAAAAGTATCATAGAAACATGCAAAAAGTCATAACATGGCAGCCCCACTAACCAACGCAACTGCAGAAGAAACCATAAGAACAGAACCATAGACACATTTCCTCACAAAAGAGACGAATCAAAAGTCACATTGTCGCACAGACAGCCAACTAACTTAGAATATAAATAAACAATCAATTATTATTATTATTATCGATTATCTATTATTATTATTATTCTGGCGGCAGTCATGTGGGAGGGCGGAGATGGCTCGTGGCGCCAAACTTCGGAATGTTAAACCCGTCCTTGGCCGGTGGTTCTTCATCTTGAAGAAAGAAATCGCCTCCTGGAGGTGGTACTGGCTCGATTGCGTCTTGGTCATACAAATCTCACCCATGGTTTTCTCATGTCGCAGAGGGGTTCCCCCGTCCTGCCCATTTTGCTCTTCCAGTTGTCCTCTCACTGTCGCTCATCTCTTTGTGGATTGCGTTGCCATCTCAACCCTTCGATAGCAAGTTTTCTTTTTCCTGACGGTGCTTATCATCCCTCTCAGCATGCGCTCAGCACACTAAATCCGACATCTCATTTTCGTAGTGATCGCATTTTTGCCTTCCTCTTGACCCTGAACATCTTGTATATAGATCTACATCTCAGCCATGTTCTCTTCGTTTTGTTAGGCGATTCCCTCTGGTTAGTTTGGCACACGGTTCTTAGCGCTTCCTTAACTCTGTGTGCTGTGGGGCATCCCTGTACAATCCACTCCAAAAAAAAAAAAAAATTATTATTATTATTATTATTATTATTATTATTATTATTATTATGTCTCCTTGGTTATCAATTTGTCATATGGATGGGGTTATGAAGAAATTAGATGATGGCGTGGCAGGAAAATGGGTTAGAATAATGGCGGACATGGAGGGAAGTGGAGGGGTCCTATCCTATTTATATGCTGATGATTTGTTTGGTTGGGTGAATCTGAAGAGAGCTTGAGAGGATTAGTAGAGAGATTTGGCAGGGTGTAAAAGGAGGGTTTGAAAGTAAACGTACGTATAAATAAGTAAGGTTATGGTTGTGAGGAGGACAGTCCTCGGTGTGAGTTCTGTTAGATGGTGAGCACTGGAACAAGTGTCTGAGTTTAAATATTTAGGATATATGTTGGATGAAAAGGGAACGGATGATGCAGAGTGTAGTAGGAAAGTTGTGAATGGCAGGAAGGTGGCTGGTGCAATTAAATCGTTGGTGGATGTAAAGGGACTAAGTCTTGAGTGCGCTAGGGTCTTACATGAGGGTATGTTGTTACCTGTGTTATTGTATAGTAGTGAGACTATGGTCTGGAATAAAGAAGTATAGATCAAGTTCAATGTTCAGATGACAATCTTAGGGACGTATTAGGTGTGACAAAAATTGATAAAAATAGAGGAATGAACGTATTAAGAGTTTGTAGTGTGAAGAAAGGGAAAAATGAGAGAATAAATGAAAATATGTTAAGATGGTTTGGTCATGCGGAAAGGATGAATGATAGTCGGTTGGTTAAGCGGATGTATAGTGGTGAGTGTGTTGGGAATCGACCGGCTGGGAGACCGAAGAAAAAGTGGATTCTGTCGTAGAATCACTAGAATGCGACTAAAGGGACAGTGGTAGTATGGTTGGCTGCCCACTACTTCTTATCTTTTGCCAGGAATGCTAATGCATGCCTCGGAGAAGGTTGTGATCGCCGTAAGCGACTTCTAATCTTTCGGCGAAAAATGTATGTAATCTTATGGACATTAAATGTCAGAGGAATAAATGTTGAGGGACAAGAGAAAGAGGTGATGGAGGTAGTTAGAAAGACAATTTGATTTGCTTCGCTGTGACTGAAACAAAGATGAAAGGAAACGGTGAAAATGAGTGATGTGGTGTGAAATTTGTATGTGCTGGTGTGGAAAGGAATGGGAGGGGAGAGAAGGAGTTGCAATTCTGATGAGAGGCCTTAGGTTCAGAGCTATGGTACATTTTGTTTGTGTGAGTACTAGAATTCTAATGGTTAAATTTAAGTTTGAAAAGGTCAAAGTATGTGTGGTTGTGACATATGGTCCATTTGAGGATAATGTTTGAAGAGAGTTGCCGATTTTCTGGGATAATCTAAATAATGTTTTGGATGGGGTGAGTAGGAGCTTCAGATTGATTGTGTTGGGTGACATAAATGGTTGGATAGGTAATCAAAAAAGGGATGGTATAACAGGTGGCTGTGGGGTGTCGGGAAAAATGAGAATGGTAGGAGCGTACAGAGTATTGATTTTTGTGAGGAGGGAGTTATGTTGTATGTAATACTTTCTTAAAACACAAGAGTATTCATAAGTATACTAGAGTTGGTTTAGGTAGACATGGGTATCGAAGTGAAAAGTATGACGAAATTCTTGTGTTTGTGATAAATGGAGTTTGTGAAGTATGTGTTGGATTTGGTAATCAGTGAGGGGTTTTAGCGAAATGGATATCGATCATACCATGTTGTTCTAAAATGTAAAATTAAGTAGTGGGGGCTTGGGACGAGAGAAGGTGATACTAAGGAAGTGGCAGAATTTAAGAGGAGAAGTTAAGGAACAAGTAAATAAGGAATAAGTAAATAAGATGCGCTGCAAATAAATCATTTTGAATGTGAACAATTGAAACTGATCAAATCTGGGAGCAAATGAAGGAATTGTTTGTTAGTAGTGCAAAGGAATATTGGATGTCTAAACGTAAGAAGTACGAATGTTAAAGCTAAGTGGTGGATGAAGAGGTTGATGCAAGCAGGTAAAAATAAAAAGAACCTGGTTAAATGACTAAAACCCAATGATGAGTTTCAAAGAAAATGTTGATTGTTATATAGGAGGAAAACAAAAGAATACTAAAGTGCATACGTAGGAGGAAAAAGAGATAAATGGAACAGTTTGGATAGAGGATGAATGGGGACTACAAGGGATAGGAAGCTCTTTTGGAAAAGGAAGTCCCGATAAGGTAAGATGAGAATAAGGGAATAGCTAGAATAATAAATAGGAAGGTGCTTTCGTAACTGATCGAAATAGATTGTGAGAGAGTTGAAAAGGGAAACACTCCGAAACATTAGTATAACAATTGGCAGTAATGAAGAGGTGATGTGAATGTGTGTGGTTTGATGGTGCAAGAAATAAGTATTTTGGGGATGAGGGAATTAGTAAGGTGGAGGAGGTAATATGTAGAGTGAGAAAGTTGGAGAATAGTAAATCTGCAGTATATAAACATGAAATCTGATAATATCAAAAGAACGGAGGCAAGATGGTGATCTGATTGGTTGGGAAAAAGTTTGCAAACAAAGCGCTTATGAGGGTATAGTTGGCGGGATTGGAGTAGAGCAGTAATAGTACCCCTTTATATAAGGGTAAATGAGGTAAGGGTAACTGTATGAATACTAGGAGAATTAGTTATTGAGTGTTGTAGGAAGATATATGCCTTATTTTGGTCGGAGTGCGTCGAGTTACTGAGGGACTGATTGGTGAAATACAAGGTGCTTTTAGAAGTGGTAGATCGGATGTTTGGATCCAAAACATCTTACATTTGAAGCAAATGATGAGAAAATGAAAGAGAGACGAATAATGTATTTAGGTTTTATGGATTTCCAGGCGCATGATAGGATCAATAGGGAAACTCTAGCAGGTGTTGTGATATATGGTGTTGGTAGTAGGCTTCTGAATGGATTTCAAAGTTGTATGATGGAGTAGCGGTTCGTAAAAAATGACTTGTAGTTGATTGAGGAATTGAGAGTATTGGTATTTAATTTAATTATAGCAAGTGAAGGAGCAGCAGGGTGCGTAGGGGGTATATATATATGAATGTCTCCCTTTGTCATATGCAAATTTGTTTATGCGATGGTGGGGTATAGAAACAGAGAATAGCTGATATGAGGATATCAGGGTCTGTATTGGGATATAATTATTAGAGAGCTATGAGAAATCGGAGAGATAGATGATCGAAGAGAAGTAGTGTGTTGGATACGGCTATCATAAGTAAAGTGGAGACGTCTGAGCTGAGATGCTGGGATTGCGGTTTTGTGTGGTGAATCTGAAGAGAGTTTGGATTGCATGGTGTTAAAAGGAGAGTTTGAAGTAAAAAGTAAAAGATAAGAGTAAAGCGTGTCGGTTGTGAGTGTGGACAGTCTCTGTGTGAAGTTATGTTGGGATTTGAGCAACTGGAAAGAAGTGTCCGATTTCAAATATTTAGGACTATGTTGGATGAAAAGGAAACGGATGATGCCAAGTGTAGTAGAAAAAGTTGGTGAATGGTCAGGAAGGTGGTTTGGTGCAATAATCCCTTGGTGAATGTAAAAGGGACAAAGTCTCTTGAGTGCGCTAGGGTCTACATGAGGGTAACGGTTGTTACCATTGTTAAGGTATAGTAGTGAAACATGGTCTGGACATAAGAGGGTACGATCTAAGAACAAGTTGTCAATGGAACAATCTAGGGATAATGTTAGGTGTGGAGAAGGAATTGATAAAATAGACTGAACGAATTAGAGAAATTGGCGTGTTTGGAAGAAAGGAGTAAACTGAGAGAATAAACTGAAAGTACATTGAAGGTTTTGTCAATGTGGAAAATGAATGATTGTCGGTGGTTAAGCCTATAGTATAGTGGTGTCTGTTGGGAATTGACCGCTGAGAAACCGAAGGAATTGATTTGAATCAGTAAAGGAATGCTGGAGGAGGGAAATGTGAGTTTGGCAGAACGAGAAGAAAGTGCATAATAGGAGTGATGCGAGGTTGTGAGGGGTTATCGGTTGTGGCCCACTCTGGCCAAGGGATAACCCGCACATGAACGAGAATGCCCATAAGAGCGTCGTCGCGTCGCCGTGAAGCTCTCGGTGGATTTTCTGACTTGCGCGACTGAGTTCTCACAAAAGAATAAGGGGCAGTAAGGCTGGGCTTTCCTTTCGACTTGTGCCATATCTTCCCTACTTTTTTCTGTTCCGGGGTGTCAGCACATATTCCGCCTCAGTCCCTTGAATAGGTGGGTGATATTATATTATATACTATATAAATATATATTATAATATATATAATATATATAATATATAGATACTATATAATATATATATATATAATATATAATATATATATATAATATAATATATATATAATATACTTATATATATATATATATATTTATATATATATATAAATATATATATATAATATATACTATATATATATAGATATCAATAATATATATATTATGATATATATATATATATACTATAATATATATATAGTTAATATATAATTATATAAACTATAATATATAATATTATATATCTATATTATTAATATAATATATATTATATATATATATATTATATAATATATATATGAATAGTATATATATATATATTATATATATATAATTATATATATATATATATAATTTATATATATATATATAATATATATAATATATATATAATTAATCTTTCATATATATAAATACAGTGATGGCACGGTACATTAAATTGTTGGGCGATACGGTACATGGCTACTATCGAAAATAGCTTGGCGATACGTACTTTCGTACTTTGTGAAAAGCGTTTGGCAATACGGTACTCGTACTTATCCCGTAACACTGATACAATCGATACATTTTCATATATGTGGAAAAACAATACTGATAAATTGAATTTCATAAATTAGTTATATTAATTAATTCATAGCAAATAGATTTATGTCGTTTCTGTGCTATCTTTTTAGATTAATTTGTTGTATATATATAATATATATATATTATATATATATATATATATAATATATATATACTATATACTATATATATTAATAATAATAAATATACATATATATATATATATATAATATATATAAATATTATATATATAATATATAATATATATATATATTATATATAGTATATAATATTATAATATATATATATATATTTATTATATATATATATATATAAGTATATATTAAAATTTTTAAAAATTAAAAATATATATATCTATATATATATTATATATATTTATATATATTTATCATATATATATTATTCATATATATTATATATTAATAATATACATATAAAATTAATATATATATATAATATAAAATATTATATATATATTATATATACTATAATATATTATATAATATAATATATATAATGCAACAAGGGAATATTCCGTATGATGCAATTATATTAAATTTGTTGGAATAACAGATGCTTAATTAAATCGGAGAGTTATTTTTGCTATCATTATGGTAATCGCGTATGCATAGTATGCGAATTTCTCATGAACCTCCGAATTTTCAAATAAAACCGTGTAGTTTCGATGCTGAAATTGCAATTCTATGGCAGCAATATGTAGTTTTCGTTGAGACCGTCATTCAGATCCAAAACGTTGTTCCTGGCAATCCTCTGGGCATATATTTCCTGCAGCACTATGTGTCAGCCTGGGATAGTTACTACCTAGTTAGTTGTAATAACGTCAGAAAGGTGAATGGGGGTATAAACGCATAATAAATCTCCATGAGGGCATTACATTATGGGTAATATTTAATATACATTGCTACTATTGTCACCAACCTAAATTAATGAATTTCGAGTTAATATGAACACTACTTCTGTTGGGATTTGATTCAGATAAGCGACATACAGCAGCGGAGCTACTTACCGAAGTATAGCGGTGTGTCCTTCTAGCAACTGCTATTTATTTTAATCATCCGATACACTATGCCTATAATAGTATACAAATCCCGGAACTGACGGCATATGTTGAGCGTTTATTCTGTTGAAGGCAAGAATGCCCACAGAGCTACGGAGGTTTATAGACGGAGATATCCAGATCGTTTGGAACCGCATTCCACTAAAATGTACAGATTGTACACAGGGTTTTCAAGAGTAAGGGTTCGACCAACTCACTATCTCTCCACCCAAGTCAACCTCCCACCCGTACCCTTTGACATGGAGTTGACTTTCTATTGCAATCGGAACACCCAACAACCACATACTTACGGAGACAGGCACGGTACGGTGCATCCTACAATATGTAAAACATTTTCTTGCATTAACAGAGCACACATTGTGGCATGGGTCTGCTGCATCTCCGGCCGATCCCGGACGTTGGTTGTAGTTCGTAGTCCAAATGTTTTCCAATTTTTGCCAACTAACTGGACGCGCTTCCGTATTTTGTGGACGATAGCAGGTTTACCAATATTTGGCACGATTAACGGTGAATTATCGGTCTGGACGAGGAAAACACCGCAATATCCACTTCAAACAGCAGCGAGCAACCATGGTAGTTTACTCCATAAATGTGTGCGTGAACTCTAGATAAAAGACTGAATCGGCCGGACATTACCATAAAACCTAACTAGCCATGAAACAAGATTTCTCTGGACATTACTACTTTGTCAGACTTCCTCGTGATGTACCATTACAGACACGTCAATTTGTACTACCAGCATGAAGGATCCCCAGCACATACAGAGGGGCTGTGCAACATAATCTAAACGTACACACCCCGGTAGGTGGATAGGAACATGGGGTCCTATTCCGTGCCTCCTAATCACCGGACCTTACTCAATGAGTTTACCGGTGGGGCTACTGAAGAATCGTGTCTACGGTGGTACACAACACCGATAGCATTAGTTAATTACCTCTTAAGTCGAATCAATCACGCTTGATCGATAGTCGACTCAGAAAATACATTGGCAACATGACAATTTAAGGGTGGATCAGACGCGAACTTTGCGTATGGAATAAAAGCAGACATTTCGCGCACCGTGTATAATGTATACATGCATACGATGAAGAATTTACTACATAAATCAGAAGGTTACTACAGGAAGAGAATTTCATACTATAAGCAAAAATAATACTTATGTATGGGGACTGTAAATAAAGGATGTGTTACGGAGTTTATTAATCATTTTCTGTTATAAAATCATAACTTTGTCATCGTAACTAACTATTAATAGTACCTAATTTAAACGTAACGCTGTATATCTCGGGGGGTTTCGGCCCCGAGTCCACTCATGTTCTATAACTATTTACAACATAACATTGTTGGTAACCTATTACGGCAGCGACACGTAATTTTTCCAGCGTGTATTGAGAGTAACTACCATTTGAATCGAGATGACCGTCTCTATGAACCCTAAATATTTTTTGCCATAAAATGCAATTTAATTATTCGGTACCCCACGGTTTTATTGAAAAATTCTAAGGTCATAGAGTCAATTCGCATACAAGAAACCCTTTATTCTACACGAGTCCTAAATAATTGACAATCATAACGGAAATATCCTTCTGCGTTTCACCTTAGCTTAGAACCACAACACACAACACGCACACTACACACCCAACACACATCACACACAATATATAAATATATACTATATATAATATTATATATACTATATATATATAATATATATATATATATATATAATATATATATATATATATATATATTTATATATATATTATAATTATATATATATAATATATATATATAATATATATATATATATATATACGTAAAGAGAGAGACCCTGTTGTGTTATAGAAGAATGGGTCTTTTTTGAATTTAAAAAAATAATAAAGAAATTAAAAAATTTCTAAGAGCATTAAAAAATAGCATTTATAGCAACTTTAGAGCGAAATGAATGCCATGCACCTGGAACGCGGTAAATCTGCATAGTTTTATAGGTTGAGCTTTTCCTCCCACGGCCCCACCGACCCGTAGTGCTATAAATATTAAATATATCTTATTATTCTTTTAGTAAGCGAAAAGAGTATATAATAGCATTAATTTTTTTAAAAATTGAAACATCTGGCAGTATTAGTCATGAAGTATGAAATTTGAAGACAACTTTTTTCAGGCTCATTTCTAAATTTAATTTTTAAAAAAACTTTCTTTAAATACCGGATTCATTGACAATATTTTCCTAAGTTTTCATGAAAATATGTAAATCACATGGTGCTCTTATAATTTGATTAATTTCGTCCATGTTATAAATATGATATTTGGAGGTCTACTCTTTTTTATATAATAATTTAAAAAACAAAGTTTTAACCCAAAGAATATTAATAAGTACATTGTTTCATAACTACTTATTAAAAAAAAAAAAAAAAAAAAAAAAAAAAATTAATAACTCCTATACAAGCATGGCCATGATACACACCAAAAATGTAACCCGAATAAAAGTACCCGATGTTTTTCGTACCGTTAACACAAAAATTTGATTGGCGATACCGTTTACATCGGTAACTGATTTCAAAAGTGTTTGGGCGATACGGTATCGGTACAAAAGTTCGCGGTTACCATGTACCGCGTATGGCCCATCCTCTGTTAATTAATATATATATATATACTATAATATATATAGTATATATATCATATATATATATATATATTTAATATAATATATATATATAATATTATATATATATAATATATATATAATATATATATATATATATATAGTATATATATATATATATATATCATAATATATATTGTAAGGTTTTGAAATTACCCCACTTTCTTCTTGAGGTGGCTAGGTAGTCGGGCGTGATGAAGGTGAAGGATCATGGTGATGAATGGAACGCGTGGACCGAGTGATTTCGTTTAGCTATGTGTGAGGGTGGAACATTGTTCTGACCGTGGATGAGTACGTGGTCAAGTGCGCCTGACTGGGTAATCATCACCAACGTTTATTAAATCGGTATTGATTTCTAATTAAATAAACAGATATTATTGTTATAATTTGTTATCAATTATAATTTTGAGAGTGGATCGAAGATATATTATTGTATATTTCTATTATTTTGGTATTTCTTTCACTGGACATATATCGGACGTAATATTCCTGCCATTATTGATAACTTGTGAAATTGGAACCTATTCAGATAGAATAAATATGACAGGGAAAGGAGAATAATAATAGTAAAGTTGGAGCGAGACGATGGTGTTTTGCTAACATTGATAGCTTGTGTGAGGTATTGTTTCAGCTTCCAGTTTTGAATTCCAACTTTGGACTTATTCCTAATTTACAATCTTGTTGAGGACTCGAGGCTCTTTGTGGAATCGATCCTTAGCTTGAGTGATAATCCTCATCACGAGTTGAAGTTCAATCGCGTTAATTGCCAGAACTTCCAGAAGTGTGTCAAAGACTGTTTCCAGTTAATTTGGTATTACATTTTTCTTCAGTTAGAATCGCCGGCAGCTCCGTCGCTGGTCCAAACCAATTAGCAACTGTAACAACATTCTGCTCAATTAAATTTAAGTCACAAAGGAATGGTGTTAGATATTTTATATTTCAGTATTCATCCCATCTCGATATGTCCACCACTTGGAAGGATCTAGTATATTCATATATATTCATCATCGTGCCTTATATATATATATATATATATATATATATATATATATATATAGCTATATATATATATATATATATATATATATATATATATATATATATATCTATATATACCTGCTCTCTCTTATATGAAAAAATCTAGTAATAGTTATTGACCTTTTGAACGGTACTCGTTAGCCCAAAAAAAATAGTACAGGGTATCTTTATGGACCATAAATAGACTTTCTATTATAGGGATTTGATGATTCAAATATATATATAGGACCTGTTAATGCGTTTGACTCCGTCACTTTTATTTTTCTTTTTAACTAAAGGAATACCCAAGGGTAAACCGCAAGATGGCAGGAGTAGGGGTCTCTCGGCCTTCCGGGAACATTGAGGTGGGACACACCCTCTGGGGAGGGCCATAAGACCCCATCTTTGTTTGGGTGTCAGGGGTTCTCGCCTCCCACAGGGTATGAATCATCCCCCCTTCTGCTCCCCGTCGGCTCGAGCCCCCTATTTTGCCGTGTAATACCTTAACAAATAATATATATATATATATATATATATAGGAACTTTCGCTTTATAAGGATGTTAACCGATATATATCGAACGAGCGATGTAATCGATTTTTTTCGATTATTTCAAGGCAATATAGAGCGACAAGGTTGCCAATAAGTTTTTTTTTTTTAAAGTAAAGGAATACCCAAGATTAAATCGCCAAGATGTCAAAGAGTCAGGGTCTCTCGGCCTCAGCGGGGGACGACGGGGGGGACTTCGTCCCCCCCTCTGTCCCACCGTCGGCTCGAGCCCCTTAATAAAATAAATAAAAAAAAAATAAAAACAAAATTATCATATAAAAATTAACATGATATAAAAAGCAACATGTGGCAACTTTTTCTCTTCTTTTATTGGAGTTTAACTTAACACGTCACAGTGCATGGCTAGGGTTCAGCGATATTTCGATATGTAACATATATATAAAACATTCTTTTAAAGAGAAAGTGCTATATATATATATATATATATATATATATATATATATATATATATATATATATATATATATATATATACTATATATATATATATATATATATATATATATATATATATATATATATATATATATATATACGTATATACTCTAACAAATTTATCTTCTAAAATCTATTTATGTTCCATAGAGATATATACTATTTTTTTGGGTAACTATTACCCTAAAAAAGGTCCATCGACAAAACATAATGGCGGGCGTCGAAAAAGATGTTTTTGGTATATTCTTAACAATTTATAATTAGCAACTTAAAAGAACTTATAATCGAACAATTTTTTCTTAAACTTAATTTAATGAGACTTTTTTTTATTTATTTAACACTTTCATGTGTAAATACGCAAAATAATATATCATTTTCATTTTAAAAAAAAATGCATTTTCGAGACAAATGAAGCACAACTTCCCAGAGGAGTTTCAAGTTAAGACTAAAACCGAGTATATTGAAAAAGACGGCAAAATTTTCCTAAAATATCCCTCCGCCGAGTGAAGTAAAACCTACAAGAGTAGGTTAGTATTTTTTTTAATTATAACTAGTGATGGGACGATTAATCGTCATCGTCATCGTCATCGTCATCGGCAAAAATCGGCACATTTTTTTAAAATCGTCATCGTCATCGTCATCGTCATCGGCAAATTTCGCCGATTATTTTGCCGATTAATTGAACAAATATTAAGAATTTTGAATAATATTAAAACTCAATAATAATAATAATAATAATAATAATAATAATAATAATAATAATAATAATAATAATAATAATAATAATAATAATAATAATAATAATAATAATAATAATAATAATTTTATATATATATATATATATATATATATATATATATACATATTTATATTATTTTATATATATACATATCCATATATATATATATAACTGCTATATATATATATATATATAACTCTGCTATACTACTATATATATATATATATATATATATATATATATATATATATATATATATATATATATATATATATATATATATATATATATATATATATATATATACCCATTTTGCTTATGGTATGTATGACATTCCAGTGCCTAATGGTTCGCCTTTCTGTTATGCGTTCATATCCACACTCATCCTCCAGACAACATATCATATACACATACTTATATCCACACCCCTCTTCTAGACAACATCTACAGACATCCCTCTTCTATATCCATACGTGTAGGGAGAAAAATTTGCCCACATCGTATGTCCTGAGTGTCATTGGAAGGCGACTAGGGACGGTCGGCCGATTCAGGTTGGCTGCCTACCTACTTATCTTTTAGAATGCTAATGCATGCTTCGGAGAAGGTCGTGATCGCAGTAAGCGCCCTTCTATCCTTCGGCAAAAATGTATGAATCGTATCTGTATATGAAATGTCAGAGGAATAAATGTTGAGGAGATGAGGAGAGAGGTGATGGATGTATTTAGAAAGGGCAAATTTGATTTGCTCGCTGTGACTGAAACAAAGATGAAAGGAAACGGTGAAAATGAGTGGTGTGGTGTGAAATGTGTTTGTGTTGCTGTGGAAAGGAATGAGAGGGGATAGAAGGATTTGCAATTCTGATGAGTGAGTTGTGGTAGAGAGCTATGGTAGATTTTGTGTGTGTGAGTACTAGAAGTCTAAAGG
>JABUQX010112615.1:27500-31352 GCA_015478945.1 Trachelipus rathkii
ATATATATATATATATATATATATATATATATATATATATATATATATATATATATATATATATATATATATATATATATATATATATATATATATATATATATATATATATATATATATATATATATATATATATATATATATATATATATATATATATATTAATTCAATTAAATAAATAATTTTGAAAAGAGATTTCGGAAAATATTTACTTTTTCGGAAAATATTTACTTTAAATAAATAAATACATTAATATTTTAACAATTATATTTATTTCCTTTTCCGAATTCGTTTGATATATCAAATTTCGAATATTTTTATGTTAAAAACTCGGAAAAATTATAATTTGGCCTCAATTTTAATTTGAAATCATAGTAAATACCAAAAAAAAATTGATTATATTTAGGTATGTTTATATATTTTGCATCAATTTATAACAAAGGAGTAATGGAATTAAAATATATTTTTTTATTTTGTTTGATTTAACCCTATATTATTTAGTGTAAATTTACAGTTAACCCCGGTAGAAAACCCCGGTTTTCTGATTTTTGGCCCGGGAGCCCGGGGCCGGGAGCAGGGTCGCTAAAAATGGCCAGGGTTGGCCAGGGGCCAGGAGCTTTGATCGGTTCCTGATTGTATTCCCCATTTTTCCGATACCCGGCTTTGCCTTTTACAGCTGTGATATACGCAATTTATTGTGTTCTTTTGTATATATGATTGTAATCAGAGCATTTTGATATTTATCATTATTAAATTATTTGATATTTATTAATATTATTTTATTGCATAAATTGATATTCCTTGTTTTTATATTAAATTCATGTTTTGCAATAAATTATAAAACTGTGTGCGTGTTTAACTGTATATTGTTTCCTTGTGGTCTCACCTATATTAGGTCAAACGAGCTAGAGGGTTATTAGAAATAAAAATAAATAATTGAGGATTCTTCTGAATTTCTCCATTGCTAGAGCGAGAGTTTAATTAACTGTCATCGTTCTAATCCATTATTATTAAAATTTATTATTATTATTATATATATATATATATATATATATATATATATATATATATATATATATATATATATATATATATACGTATATATATATATTTTATCTGTACGCTACGCTACCTCTTTTTTTGAATGCTATATATATATATATATATATATATATATATATATATATATTAGGGATGTACCGATAGTATCGGTATCGGTATCGGTATCGGTAGTATCGGCCATTTTTGATGGTATCGGTATCGGTTAAAATGGCCGATACTTAGCCGATACTTCTTACTTTTTGGGTGAAAAATTATGAGAAACTTTTAGATTCAATAATAAATCTAGTTCGATATAGATAGCTAGTACCAAGATGTTTTTTTTTTCCTCGATTTCCTTTTTAACTTAGATTTTTAGCGTTTCTCCAACTTGGTTTTAGCGTAAAATTTACCTATTTGGACAGCCATTATTATAATTTATACAGATTTATCTACTTTTTTAGTTGATCAATAGTATTTTTTTTTTTTGTACGCAATTTCGTGAGAGCGTGTGAGTGCGTGAGTGTTTTTAAACTTTCTGGATTATTCATATTTTAGATATTTGCTGTAAATAGGGTTTTATCGTTTTAAAATTTAGGTTTTAGCGTACGAATAAATTTTCCTCATTTCTCCTTTGGTTTTTGTCTATTTGTTTCTGTCTGTTTTTTTTTTTTTTTGTGATTGCGTGTGCGTGTGCGTGTGCGTGTGCGTGTGCGTGTGTGTGTGCGTATTGTGCGTGTGCGTGTGCGTGTATGATAGCAGATTTACAGCATGGCTTTCTTTTGACTTTACCAACATCAATGGCTTGCACTCTAACTCTGCATCCATGGAATACTACCTCTCCAACTCTAAACCTAATTTTATGCTCTTGTCTGAGACCCAGATGGCTAAGAATTCATCCTTCAACTCGTTTTAATATATCCAACTATAACTTATTTTATAATTTCCGTTTGAAGGGTGGAGTATGTGCCTATGTAAATATAAACATTCCTATAACACGTCTCGAGAATCTCGAATCTCCTAACTTCGATGTTCTGTGGCTTAAAATTTTTCTTCCTTCTACTACAATATTCTTATGCTTCTGCTACTGTTCTCCTAACAGAACAGATTTTCATGCCTTTTTGATTACCTTACTACTTCTCACGAGACTGTTATATCTTCTCATCCAAATACTGAGGTCTTCTATTTAGGGGATTTCAATGTACACAAAACTGAATTGTTGGATTCCTCTCGTACTGATTTAGTTGGGAGGAAGCCGAATCATTCAGTATTCTCAACGATCTGGAGCAACTGATTAAATAACCTACACACATTTCGGATCGTCCCAACCGATTCTTGAACACACTTGACCTATGTTTCACCACTAGTCCTTCTCTCTATAAATACACCACCTTCGCTCCTATCAGTAAATCTGACCACAACCTTATATCACTTAATTTTAATACTTTCTCTCCAACATCTCCATCCTGCCCTATGCGGTTTTCCTGGCACTTTGATCGGGCCGATTGGGGGGCATTGCGTTGCTTCTACGCTAACTATAATTGAAGTGACTGCTTTGACTCTTAAGACGCTTCAGATTCTGCTGATAAACTGACAAATCTCTCTGGCCTCTTGCCAAAAACATCTCTAACAACTTCTGTAAATCATCTTTTCCTCCTCTTATTCGCTCTGATGATTCTGTTGTTAATACTCCAACTGAAAAGGCCAATCATCTCTTTGGCCTCCTATTTTCCTCTAATTCAACCCTGGACGATTCTGGTATTCCTCTTCCTCCTCCTTCTCCTCTCAGGTGTCCTATGCCTTTACCTGTCATTTCATTTGATCAGGTGCATGAGCTCCTGAAATCTATGAACGTTAGGAAGGCGGGTGGCCCGGATGGCATTCCTCTCCGAGTTTTGAGGAAGTGTGCTTCCGTGCTGACCCCACCCCTCGTTCAACTATATTCTCTATGCCTCAATACTAGCACTTTCCCTCAGTGTTGGAAGCGCGCATATGTCCAACCTATTCCGAAAAAAATGATGCTGCTCTGATCCTTCTAACTATCGCCCTATAGCTCTCACTTGTATTCTTTCTAAGATCTTTGAAACCCTTCTCAACTCTCACTTCTTAGATCATCTGGAATCTCTTTCCCTTCTTTCTGATTACCAGTACGGCTTTCGGTGCTCGAGATCTACTGGCGATATACTTTTCTATTTAACAGATTTATGGTTTTCCGCCCTTAGGAACTACGGGAAGACTTGTGTGGTGGCGCTTGACATATTCAAAGCATTTGACCGAGTATGGCACGCGTCACTGCTCTCCAAGCTCCCCTCCTTTGGGTTTCCTTCTTCTCTTTGCTTACTTATGTCTAGCTTTCTTTCAAATCACTCAATGTTGGCTGTTGTTGATCTTCTTTTTCTGTCAATAGTGGTGTTCCTCAGGGTTCTGTTTTATCTCCTACTTTATTCCTGCTTTTCATCAATGATCTTCTCACCTGCACATCTAACTCTATCCACTCATATGCCGATGACTCGACCCTTCATTCTTCAACTCATTTCAATTCTGCTCCCTCTTTTACTTCTAGAATTGCCTCTCGTCTTAATCTTTCCGATTCTATTCTCACTGATCTGGATAGAATTTCAGGGTTGGGTCGTCTCAAGCTTGTGAAATTTAATTCTTTAAAAACCCAACTTCTACAAATCTCTCTCTAAGACACTTAACTTTTCTATCTCTTTCGACGGTTCTCTCGTCTCTCCTGTTGACAATATAAACATCCTTGGCCTTAACATAAAAAAAATGTTTTGAAAACCTCAAATCACAGTGGTTGCTAGGGCG
>JABUQX010112616.1:0-16104 GCA_015478945.1 Trachelipus rathkii
CGTATATATATTTATATATATATATATATATATATATATATATATATATATATATATATATATATATATATATATATATATATATATATATATATATATATATATATATATATATATATATTTTTACCGGACACAATAAACCGGTCTGAGCCACCTTACACGCGGGAGGTCTATATGGTTCTCCAGTCTCCAATAAGGGTCCAGAAATAAGGCAACAGGTTTTTAGCAGTATATTTATAGTACACATAAAACATCAATAGTAATAATCAAAGTTTATACCCAATTAAATCCTATCTGGCTAGCAAATATAACCCCCAAAATGTTAATAAATTAAATAAATCAAATAATAAATCACGAACCCCCAAAAATGTCAATAAGTTAAATAAATCAAATATTCAATGATAATTCCTACAAATATCGGTAACGTAAATAAGTCACTAGGATCAATAATAATACACACAATATCAATAAAGTCAGTAAATAACCAGGGCAGATTGTCTGAACAATATAACTGGGACTCACTATCCATATACTAAACAACACTGTGAATATATAATAATTCAAAATATTACCGGGTTACACTAAACCTTCACAACTAAGTCAATCTGTTATTACAATTTAAACGTATAAGGGAACTTTAATGTCTAGGGAAATAAACAAACAAAAGAACTTCCCTTTAGTTCCCGTGAAGGTGGGGATTACACTCAGGCACCCTCCCAATCCAGTGAAGGTGGGGAGTACACTCAAGAACCCTCCCAATCCAGTGAAGGTGGGGAGTACACTCAAGTACCCTCCCAATCCAGTGAAGGCAACCTCAGAATCCAGAAACCTGTTTACCAGTTCCGTAAAAACTGGGATATCCTTGAAAGCAAAGCCAGGTTTACGAGCTTCGTTCGGGTTGGAGCAATGTTTCAGGCAACACTATCCGAATTACTCCAGGTTGGGATCAAGTTCCAGACAAAAGGGATACAAATTACTCCAGGTTGGGATCACGTTCCAGATAAAAGCGATCCAAATTACTCCAGGTTTGGATCACGTTTCAGATAAAAGCGATCCAAATTACTCCAGGTTGGGATCACGTTCCAGATAAAAGCGATCCAAATTACTCCAGGTTGGGATCACGTTCCAGATAAAAGCGATCCAAATTACTCCAGGTTGGGATCACGTTCCAGATAAAAGCGATCCAAATTACTCCAGGTTGGGATCACGTTCCAGATAAAAGCGATCCAAATTACTCCAGGTTTGGATCACGTTTCAGATAAAAGCTATCCAAATTATTTCAGGTTGGGATCACGTTACAGATAAAAGCGATCCAAATTATTCCAGGTTGGGATCACGTTCCAGGTAAAAGCGATCCAAATTACTCCAGGTTGAGATCACGTTCCAGATAAAAGCGATCTAAATTACTCCAGGTTTTGATCACATTCCAGATAAAAGCGATCCAAATTACTCCAGGTTTTGATCTCGTTCCAGATAAAAGCGATCCAAATTACTCCCGGTTGGGATCACGTTCCACATTCAACATTAAGATTTCTGAAATCCTACTTGAGAAATACTATTGGAGATGAAAGACTTATTGGACTTGCCCTCCTATATATACATCGAAATATTGAAATAAAAATTGAAGATGTTATCTCGAACTTTGCTCACTCTCATGTCAGGCGATTAAATTTAACAATTTAGGTAAGATAATTCATATAAATTCTTTCCATTTTTTCTGAGGAATTTAATATTTTTCCCATATTACATACATACATATATAGAGGAGTGAGAAAGAGAGAAAGAGAGAGAGAGAGAGAGAGAGGATAAAGAACCATTTTGTTTTGGCCCCCCCCGAAAAAAAAATTCTGGATACGCCACTGTATATATTTAGATATATATATATATATATATATATATATATATATATATATATATATATATATATATATATATATATATATATATATATATATATATATATATATCTAGATAAATATATATTAAGACGCTAAAGATAGGCAGTTTGATATGGGGCAATGAATAAAAGCATCTGTTTAGCCAACGATAGTGCAAAAGCGTAAAATGCTCAATAAACGTAAAGAATTTCTTTAATTGTGTAAGGTTGCTATTTTGTACAGAATTTTATTCGATATTACACAGAATTAGGGACATTTTTTACGTTTGGTGAGCATTTTTTTGCGATTTTGCGCTAAGATTGACAAAAACGAACAAAACCTTGAGCATTTTTTTTAGCACAAATGCAAAAACGAAACGGCTTTATAATAAATTAGGATAAATATGCCTCTAGAAAGATTAGTATCAGGAATTCAGTATAAGAAAATTTTCTAAATATTTTGCAAGGAATATTATTAAATATAATTATTACAATGTCATATACACTGTGTGACATTGTAATAATTTTATCTAATAATATTCCTTACAAAATATTTAGAAAAATTTCTTCTGCGGAATTCCTGATACTAATCTCTCTAGAGGCATATTTATCCTAATTTTATATATATATATATATATATATATATATATATATATATATATATATATATATATATATATATATATATATATATATATATATATATATATATATATATATATATATATATATATATATATATATATATATATATATAACAACAAATTTAAAGAGTTTTTTACTTCAATCTCAAACTCTATTAACAACGAATAATTCTTTATCATACTGAAGAAATAACAGGGAATTAAGGCTTTTAAAATTAGGTTTTTCTCGAGATTTAACTAAAGTTCCTCCTCAGAACTAACATTATTAGTTCTGAGGAGGAGACTGAGTTAAAGTCTCGAAACGTAAACTTCCTAATTTTTTTAAAAGAAATTTTAATTCCCCGGTTTATTTCTTAGTGGTTTTAAATTATTTTGTTCTTTATATATATATATATATATATATATATATATATATATATATATATATATATATATATATATATATATATATATATATATATATATATATATATATATTGTACGTATTCAGCAATGATCGCTAAAGGATAAGGATAATAGAAGCCTTTATAGAGAATCTTGATATAATTTAGAAGGAAGTCAATATTTAAAAATTTACTTAAACACAAATTTTGGTTTCTTTTCTGAAACCTCATCAGGTGCTGGTAGCTGTAAGACTAAAATTAAATTTTATATTAACAATAAAAACTGAAAAAAGTTATTTATATTTTAGATTTAAGATTTTTATAGAAATTAGTGGAGTTCAAAATGTTATTTAGAGTGGGATTGATATTGATTTCACCTTTTTGTCTATTATAATTATTGGTGTTAAGGATATAGTAGGATTCGAGTAATTTTCTTCTATGTAAATCTTTTGAATGTATGACAGGAGTCATGTTGTTAATGTCAATAGTATGGTTATGAGTGACACAATGTAATGTGAGGGCAGAATTTTGGTTGTCAGTGGTAAGGTCATGTTTGTGTTGGTAGAGTCTACGGTTAAAGTCATGTATTTCTCCGATCTATAAAGAGTAACAATGGAGGCAAGGGATTTTATAAACACATTGGGATATATTAGTGGGGCGATTTATGTTGGGTCTAAGAATAGCTATAAGGGGTAAATTTCCTGAAAAGGTGAGTTTAATATTATTAGGTAAGATGTACTTTAATTGTTTAAGAGAAATGCTAGGAGGAATGGGTAAGAAAGAGTAAGCTGTATATATCAGAGAGAGAGAGAGAGAGAGAGAGAGAGAGAGAGAGAGAGAGAGAGAGAGAGAGAGAGAGAGAGAGAGAGAGAGAGAGAGAGAGAGAGAGAGAGAGAGAGAGAGAGAGAGAGAGAGAGAGAGAGAGAGAGAGAGAGAGAGAGAGAGAGAGAGAGAATTTTATAATATTAAATCTTAGACTAAATTAAATTGTTTAAAAAAACAAAAAAAAATCTTAATTGTCTATATAAAATTGTTTAAAAAAATTTAAAATAATAAAAAAAAGTAAAGAACTAAAAATTTATTATTCACTAAATACATATTGAATAAATTTATTTTCTCTTTTATCGGGTAAATTTTACTTTTTTATTATTAATAAAACTTCTCCAAAGAACGTAAGGAAAAATTGACATGACCCGAAATTTTGATATATTGTTCATTATAATCTAAGCCTTGATAATTGGTAGAAATTAAAAGCAATCGAAACTAGTCGGCAAGAAAATAAAATGTTTAGATTTGTACTGGTCATTTAAACAGTTTATATATATATATATATATATATATATATATAACTAATATATATATACATATATATATATATATATATATATATATATATATCAATAACAACAACTAGCCAGCATAATAGCAATAGCCAACTTACCAGCAGCAGCATGCCTTAGCCATAACAACCTTATAGCACGCTAACCCAACTGCTCTATACTGCTGCTGTAACCAATAGCCAACTGTAGTATGTAGTATATATATAGCAGTAATATCTTCTCAACTTTAATAACCTTAACATATGTAATAATAATAATAATAATATATATGTATATATCAATGCACAAATATAATATATGTATATGTAGCATATATATATATATAACTTAACAACCAATAATAACAGTCAACCAATAATAATATATATGTAGTAATATATATATTAATATATAATATGTATATGTATAGCATAACTCTTCTTTCAATGTAACCAACCAATAATAGCCAATATGTATATATGTATATGCTTAATAATATAATATACTCTTTCCTTTGCTGCTCTTGCTATATGCTGCTGCCAATATGCTATAAGAAGTTGGAATCCATGTTTACACTATTATCTGTCCATATCCATTTCCCATATCCATATCGATTCATAGATCCAGAAGGAACTTATCCTTTAAAGGTAGTATATATATCGAACGAACGATGTAATCGATTTTTTTTTTTCGATTATTTCAAGGCAGTAGTGCGTTAAGGTTGCCAATAAGTTTTTTTTTTTTTAGCTTGAAAGGAATACCCCAGATTAAATCGCAAAGATAGAAAGAGTCCAAGGTCTCTCGGCCTCAGCGGAGGACGACGGGGGGGTTCGTCCCCACTCTCGTCGGCTCAGGAAGCCTTAAAAGAATAAAAAGAAAATTATAAAAAAATTAACATATAAAAATTAACATGTGGATAAAAAAAAAAGCAACTTGTGGAAACTCTCGGGATCTTTCTATTTAGAATTTTAGCTAACACGTCACACTACAGCTGCAGGGATGCTCGAGCAGAGTTGCGATCTTCGATATCGCGCCACTTTATGTACTTCCTTTTATAGGATAAGTGCCACGATCCCGAACACATTTACGATAAAGAAAAATAAAGAAACTCTATTGAGTCAAAAATGAAACTGTATTGTAATAAAGAGCTTCACACACCTTTAAAAAAAAAAAGTTTAAAGTTAAACAATAACGTAACTTAGAGTGACAGCATATATATATATATATATATATATATATATATATATATATATATATATATACTTATATATACCTATACATATATACTATTATATATATAACATAACCTTACTTAACCTAAAAACTTATATTAGTGTATAACTTATTTCACTTTCCATCGTTTCAATAAACAACAAAGCAGCTGTATTAAAGTTATATAAATACTTAGGAAGTTGAAACTCTCACTATGCGCGTGCTGTTCTACATTTTGTTCGATAACGTAAGTTATGAAAAAATTGACTTCAGCTTCATGGGGTAACAGATAATAGACATGAGCCATAAAAAGTGTGAAAAATGAGACTGAACTGTGATTAGAAATTCCCAATTAAGACCGCACATTATATATATATATAGTATAGCCATAATAATATAATATATGTAATATATGTATATATATATTAATATACATGTAATAACCTTGTAATATATATATATGTAATAACTCTTATATATATACATATAGTATATATATAATTTATAATATATATAATATATATATATATATATGTATACATATATATGTATAATAATAATAATAATAATAATATATATATGTAATAATCATTGTGTTAATAATCATTTTTAGAGATAACCAATCAACCAGCCTATGCGTATGTAATAATAATGTATATATGTATAATATATAACTTAGCATATAACCTTAATAATAGCCAATAATAATATATGTACTCAACTATATAATATAACCAACAACAACATAATAACCAATAATATATCAGCAACAATAATAATAACAATAGCAATGATATGTATATATGTATATCAATAATAGCCAATAACTTTAGCTAACTAATAATAACCCAATAATAATATATGTAATATGTATAATATATATAATAATAATAATAATAACATGTATATATATGTAATATATCTATTAACCATAATATAGTATATACCTTATATGCATATATATATGTGTATATATGCGGTATATGTAAATAATAGCAACCGCATATAATATATATATATATATATATATGCATATGCTCCGCATATAGCCGCCAATAGCAGCAGCAGCCTTAGCGCAACAACAACCAGCAGCAGCCAGCAATAACGTAGTAGCAATATGTATGTATATATATATGTCGCTTTGTTTTCTTTCTTTTGTATATAAGAAAATTTTGGAAAGGACAAGCAACCATACTTTCAATCTGCTTTAAAGATGAACAAGTTTGCCTTAACAATTGTTTTAGGACTACTAGCCTTGGTATATATATATATATATATATATATATATATATAAATATTTAACATATATACTCTATATATATATATAACATATATATAACTAACATATATATATAACTATATATATGCTATATTCTTTATGCTATACCATAACAACAACCTCCACCTTATTTATATATATATATATATACAATCAGTAAAAATTATTATTTTTTATTTACTCAGTATAATTAGTTATTATTATTATTATTATTATTATTATTATTATTATTATTATTATTATTATTATTATTATTATTATTATTATTATTATTATTATTATTATTTTATTATTATTATTATTATTGTGTGTGTGTGTGTGTGTGTGTGTGTGTGTGTGTGTGTATTATTATTATTATTATTATTATTATTATTATTATTATTATTATTATTATTATTATTATTATTATTATTATTATTATTATTATTATTATTATTATTATTATTATTATTATTATTATTATTATCATTATTATTATTATTACATCATTATTATCATTGTGTGTGTGTGTGACTGTGTGTGTATTATTATTATTATTATTATTATTATTATTATTATTATTATTATTTGTGTGTGTGTGTGTGTGTGAATATATAATTCTTTTGTTATTTAGATTATTATTATTATCATTATTATTATTTATGCAATTATTAATATTATTCTTACTATTTTTTAATTATTTTTATTATCAATATTTTTAGTATTATTATTAATATTTTCATTGTTATAATTAATTATTATTACCGAAATAATTTATATTATTTATATTTCACCAGTGGCTGTCTGGCAGTCGTAAAATAGATATGTCTGATTATTATTATTAATATTATTATTATTATTATTATTATTATTATTATTATTATTATTATTATTATTATTATTATTATTATTATTATTATTATTATTATTATTATTATTATTATTATTATTGTATTATTATTATTATTATTATTATTATTATTATTATTATTATTATTATTATATTATTATTATTTTATTATTATTATTATTATTATTATTATTATTGACCAGTGTATGTGTGTGTGTGTGTGTGTTATTATTATTATATTATTATTATTATTATTATTATTTACATTAGTATTAGTGATATTATTATTATAACAACTACAACTATTACAACTACTGCTACTGCCACTACTGCGATTACTACTAATACGATTACTACTACAACTATTGCAACTACCACAAATACTGCTATTATTATTATTGTGTATTATTATTATTATTATTATTATTATTATTATTATTATTATTATTATTATTGTTATTATTATCAATTATTAATATTTATTATTATCAATATTTTCATTGTTATAATATTATCGAGTATTTCTGTTATTTATATTTACCAGTAGTAACAATTTTTTGTGTGTGTGTGTGTGTGTGTGTGTGATTATTATTATTATTATTATTATTGTATTATTTATTGTTATTGTTATTATTATTATTATTATTGTGTGTGTGTGTGTCATTATTAATTATTATTAACATATTATTATTATTAATTGGTATTACATTATTATTATTATTACATTATTAGAATTACATTAATTATTATTACAATTAATTATTATTATTGTTATTATTACATTATTATTATTATTATTATTACATGGATTAGTGTGTGTGTCATTATTATTATTATTATTATGTTATTGTTGTTGTATTATTATTATTATTACATTATTATTATTATTATTAATAGTATTATTATTTGATATTATTATTATTATTATTAACTATTGTCCCAATTGATATTAGTATTGTTTTTAATAATTATATGTTATAATATTAAATAAATTACATTTCTATTTTTATATTTTATATTAGTTTTATTTTTAGTGATATTATTATTACATTATTATTATTATTATTACTATTATTATTATTATTAATAACAAATTATTGTATTATTATTATTATTATTATTATTATTATTATTATTATTATTATTATTATTATTATTATTATTATTATTATTATTATTATTATTATTATTATTATTATTATTATTATTATTATGTATTATTATTATTATTATTATTATTATTATTATTTATTATTATTATTATTATTATTATTATAATTTTTCCTTCGGACATGTATCTTGACGAAAATAAGAAATACTGCCAAAGCCAAGAGTTTGATTGCGTGACTGAAGGAAAATTCGCACATCCGAAGAACTGTAGAGATTTTTACGAGTGCGTTAAACAACCTGGGGAAACAGAATTGTTGTATATATTTGGAGAGTGTCCAGATCATTATCACTTTGACCAATCATCTACATCTTGTTTAAAAGGGAAATGTTAAAACTAAGAAGATGCAGACGACCAAATCGAACAAGTTGAGTCAACCGAACCAACAGAACCTATTATATTCTAAATCTAAATTAAATTCAATTTCAAATCACCAAAAATTAATTATTTGACATTATCCTTTTACCTTTTGATTTTTTAAATATGTCGTCTTCAATTTGACATCAAAGCATTGAAGCGTAATTTGTTGTTGTTCTTGTTTTTTTTAACTCAGCTTCTTCACATCACTATTACTAGATTATTTTTTTTTAATTATATTTATTAAATAAATTTTTAAAAATAAATTTAATTTCAATAGCATCTTATATTGTGTTTTATTTACTTCCATAATTTATGAAAAGCTTATAATGTATATATATATAAATATTAGATAACATTATCACCAATATATTTTTATTTTGAAAATATTCCTAATCATTAATAATAATCATAATAATAATAATATAATAATAATAACTACTAATAATAATATATAATCAAATAATAATAATAATTTTATTATAATAATAATAATAATAATAATAATAATAATAATAATAAATCAAGATAATAATAATAATAATATAATAATAATTAATAATAATAATATAATAAATAATAAAAATGAATAACTTTATTGCAAGAACTTTTCTTAACTCCTCTATTACCTTCCTACATTTCATTAATTTTTCTTTAAGACAATTCTTGAGTAAAAAACAAAATAATTGCCTCCTGAAATGATCCACATCTTTCGTCGCTCACTACGGTGGACATTTTCGAAGGATATGATTTTACTTTTATGAACAGAAGCAAAAATTAAACTTAAAATATTACCAAGTATTACAATAAAAAATATTTGAATGCAACTTAAAATTTAAAAATACTACGAAAAATAAAATGTGCAGTCACTAATTATCCATGTGTCTTTTTCCCTTTCTTTTCTTCTTTTTTAAAAAAATGTTAAGGTATTCGGACATTTCGTTATATTTATATTGAATCGTCCGGTCTATGCCTTTCCTTATAGAAGGGACTCCGCCAGCCTAAGATCCGAAATTTCGCTCTTTTTAATCATAAATTTTTGAACTAATTTACCATTTAATTATTGTGTAATTTTTTATTTATTTCCTTACTGCATGTAGCGCAGGATGCAATTTGGTTGGCTACCTGTGCTGCAACCAATACCGCTGCCGAAAGTATTCGTCGAATAGGCCAATGATACAGTGGCCGTTACATCCACTCCTCATTGCAATCGGAAATATTGGTAATAAAAAAACGACGTTTTGGTACATCTCGACCAGCAGATGTACTATCACGAGTACTAAAGCAAGAAGAACATCATAGGTATATCGGATTGAGAAATTCAAATAGTCAATTACCGGGACAAACAACTGAAGACGGTATGTTTACTTTAAAAACTGTTGAGTGCCTTGAAGCTTGTGGCTACGTACCAATGATGCAACTGTACCATGATGCATGGGTAATTATTTCTCGTCTCTTACTCAAGAATTGTCCTTAAGAAATTTAATGAAAATGTTAAAAGGTTTTTTAGGAGTTTCAAAACTTCTTGACAAAAAATTATCATTAATGACAAATGTCTGAATTTATTCATTTTCTAAAATAGATTCATCAATAAATTAATAATAATTAATAAATGGTAATAATAATCCATAATAATAATTATGAATAAATAAAAATTAAAAATAATTTAAATAATAATAATAATTATAATAATAATAATAACTAATAATTAATAATAATAATAAAATAATAATTAGATAATAAATAATTATAGAATAATAAAATATATAAAATAATAAAGTATAATAATAATAAAATTAATAATAATAATAATAATTATAATAATTCTCAAAAATGATATGCTAATCGTCGTCCTAACCATAATCAATCTTCATAAAAATTTATCAATCAATATTTGATTATTAATAATAATAATAATTAATATATAATAAATTAATAATATAAAAAGTGAAAATAATATATTAAATGATATAAAATAATATAATAATAAAAAAATAAAATATAATGAATACATTAATATAAATACTAATTATTATTACCTTAAGAATAATAATTAATAATAATTATTACCAGAATATTAAATTCATGAATAAATAATAATAATAAAATGAAATCGATGAGGCATTAAGTGAACATTAATACAAACTATAAAAGTTAATCAAATAAAACATGTTCATTTACAAAATGTTATATTAGATAACTATTAAGAAAAATGCTTCTTAAACTGCTACTTGCTACTTATTTTTTTAAATGTTAAATTTCTAAAATAGTAATTTTTATATAACGGAAAAATTCCTTTATTATTCACTTCATTTTTTTTAAGGTCTCAATAATTTTCCAAACATCTAATTTTGATCTGTGAAAAATGTGTGGCCAATCGAAACTTACACAGTTCTGTACAATATTACCAATGACGCTACTAAAGTAACATATTTATTTGTCATTGGATACAACAACTGAAATTTATTAATTTCTTTTACACAACCTAGAAGGTAATGATAAAATTGGCTAATATTTTCTCCAACTTTTGATTTTGTGACAATATAGATGATATTTTTTCATCAAATTTTACCAAATTCCTGATAGTCTTAAAACTTAGGATGAATATTAAATATAATTCTCTCGGTTATCAACAAAAGTAGATAAAAATGACGACTATAAAACTCAAAAGTAGCATCTGTATTTAATATCTTGGTTCACTTTGAAGATCTCAAAATAATTTATTTAGAAGTGAGAAGTTTTTCTGTGATTGACGTCTATACATCTGGTAAGATTGCTTTCACGAATCAATCGGCTCTCTAAATATGGTCCTCAAGCAGTTATGTTTCGTTATATTGATTTCCTTTGTGTATAGCGGCGTTCTCAATAGTCCCAGAAGTCTATAGGTGATATATTTGCAATGGTCTATCTTAAATTTATTTATAACTTAGCAGAAGGCATCAAGTAAATGGGACTTTTAAGAACAATCCTGCATTATCATATTTTGACCGGTAGATTATTTTCTGACACAAAGGTCTCAACAAGTCTTCCTACATAGTTTTCGGCCCACGAAGCCACTGCAGCAAAGCTGTACCAAGTTGCTTTTCCTGTCCTAATCAGCAGCTTCTTCGAGAAATTCTTGCACTCTATGATCTTCTTTTATTAGTGGTCCGACGAAGACACCGGCCTTAGATCTATACTTCTTCTTCCAGACCATAGCTTATGAGAGGGAATCCTTGGCAGGTTAAGATGAAGCTGAAGACTTCCCTTAATCTAAGCTGTGAACAAACTGTTATCATGAGGCCTAATTTTTGGTGTAGTGGAGGAAACAATATTTTCGGCTCTCCTTTGGTAGTATTCTGCGGAAGCCCTGCTGTCCCAGAGACAACTGTAACATTAAAAACTTTGATAAAAGCTCCACATTGGAGACCCATCAGGAAAGACCACCATTTTAGAAATCCTCCGACAATTCCGCAATTGTGTTCTTCACAATTATCAAGGCACTGACCGAATAGCTTCACGCTCTGGTGTTTCCTCTTTGTGCTGCACACGAGTGAACCATAAGGAAAGAGATGGATGCATGTTCCCATTATGAAGTAAACCAAGCCTCTTTGAAGACTCTTCGATGAGTTGTCAATGCAGAGGTACCAAACTGGTGGGGTTACAGGAAGTTCCATAGTTGCTCAATACAAACCTGATTACAATTGTGGCCGAAAGCAAGCCCATCTATGAACTGGTGAAAAATGTTGAAAAGAGTGGTGACTTTTTCTCTGATATATACACTTTCACACATTCATTGTAAGAAATTCCACTGTTTGGTGTCTTGATGTCAAAAGCTCCTCATTGGACTTTGTGAGACCAAGATTTCTGATCAAGTCGTTGATATCTTCTTGGTTGGGGAATATGGGTTTCTCTCCACAGCTACACTATATTCAGGATCAACGACTTCATTGTCTTCTGATTTTCTGCTTTCTTCTGAAGATGGCTGTCTTAGTTTTGGAGAAATGAGTACATGGAACTCAGAAGAGTGTGGAACTTGAGCAATGGATGAAGAAAGGTCTGGATATATGACACTAGGAGCATTTTTGCCAGCTCAGCGATTGGACGGGTGCACCAAACAGAAGAAGCAATTGCTGGAGTGGTCAGTTTGTTCTCTCCAAATTCTTAGAATTGTGAATTTCATGGCTTAATTTTTTTCCCTTGTACGAACCAGCGGGAAAAAGTATATATCAAATTAATATAATTTCAAGCTCATTGTTATTAATAATTCATTACAATAAATTTCATAACCTTCACTTAAAAGAATTCCATGCTATCAATTCAGAAAAGTCAAGCATGATAACTTTATATATATATATTATATTCATTATATATATATATTATATTATTATTATATTAATTATATATATATATATTATTTTATTATTATATATATATTATTATATATATTATATATATATTATATTATATAATATTATTATTATAAATATATATATATATATTTATATTATATTTATATATATATATATATATATATATATATTTATATATATTATATATATATATATATTATATATATATATATTATATTATATTATTTATATATATATATTATATATATTATATATTATATATTATTATATATATACTATATAATCATTAATATATAAATTATATATCCTTTATTATGTGATGAAGACGCATTAAATACGTATCGCATCGGCAAAAAATACGTGCATATATTTTTTCTCATCGCTATGACTCGTTGTCATTTCTTATTTCCTTGCCTTATTTAATTTGCCGATTAAGTGAGGAAATATTGCTTCAGTGGCTTCTTAAATATTCTGGAGAAGACTTTCTGCAATCCATTTTATGTATATCTGAGACTCTAAAATTTTTTATATGTATAGTTTACTTAATAAGTAAAATTTGTTTAACACAGTTGTTCTGCCCCATGTGTCCTCTAGTATTCGTGCATATCTTACATTCATAATAATCTAAAGAGAAATTATCACATAGAGATTTTAAATATGAAGGATACCTCTGAGACATCTAACATTATGTAGGACAGGACAATTTAATACATTAAATATTAATGTCTTGAAATTAAACTCTTTTGTAGAAAAGAAATTTTATTATAATTATGAATAAATAAGAAGGTAACATTATAAGGAATTCCTTTGTGTTTTTATATTATTATTTTATCTTATTATTATTATTCGAGTAGTTTAATATTATTATTTATTATGAGTTTATAATTTTATTGAGTATCGCATTTATTTTTATTATTAGGAGTTCTTCTCCTATTATTTATTATGGATTTTCGACTTTATTGCTTGAATCTATTGACCGGGCATCTTACCTTCTCTTGCCCCTTAAGACTGGGCTGAAGGGCTGCACTACCTCACCAGGAAACTACGGTAAAGTAGTAGAGAGAATAGTGACACAAGTCAAAGAAAAGCCTCTCAGTCTTAAACATTCTCTCATATACCTATTATATACCTATTATAGTGTAGTAATCTCGATCGCAGTCAGAAATTCACTACTCTTTATGAGCTTCACGGGACTTTACTTGTTTTCTTTTTTGTTTTTCGGATCGGACCCCTCGATTCACTTCATTCGTGCATTTAATTCGATCTCTAAAATGCTTGTCGGGTTCATTCATCCTCCTTGTGTCATTAAGCGTGGGTAGTCTCTCACAAACATATTCACTCTTTACCAACCAACCAATTATCACACATTATTATGCCATTACCTTTCTCTGTCTTTCATTAACTCATATTACCTCTACCTACAACCTACCTCTCTTTTATATCTGTGCTAATTAACACTTTCAACATTAATTCCTATTCTCTACTCTCAAGTAGCTCATTATATATATACTCTAATTAACTGAATCCTTCATAATCTTTCCACTTTTCCTTATATATCTGGTCTTAACTCATATATACCGCCTGTAAAGTCGAATAAATTATCCTCAGAGTATTGAGGCTTCTCACTATCTCTTACTTTGATAGATACCACCATGTGACACGTCCTTTTAGTGGAACCAGGATTCGGACTTTAATCGTAATTAGATGGCATTTTCTTCGGTTAAAAACTGTAGGGGCGGTTCTGTCACTTGGCTCTTGGTCATTCAGTTTGGGTCACATGGATGGACATATCTCCGCCGGCCCCATTCCGACAACAGCTTTTCCAGATTCAACTTCTTATTTGAAGGGCGGACACCTTTCTTCCCGTTCCTGAACTGCCCCGAAACTTACATTTCCGCAAATTTCTCTGCCCTCCTTCTATGCTGTTTGTGGGCGGACATAACACCCTCGGTCTCCCGTCCTTACCGTGACCCCAGGTCAAGCTCAGGGCGTCATTTGCTTCTAGCTGTTATACGTTTTCGCAGCCGGTCGATTCCGGTCGCATACTGCATCTCCAGCTATTTCAATATTTCTATTATTGTCACTATAACCAATCCTTGTTAAAGTATTTCACTTGCTTGTTCATCCTCTGTCTTACCATGTTGTATTTGGCCTGTTCGAGGTCCTTTCCCGCGCAGCGTTCCCGCACGTAATCGATGCAGCTGATGTGGTGATCTCGAACAATAACATATGTGAAGCCCCTGCTGGCAAGAAAACCCCCACTAACAGCCTTATCCCATTCTCTACTCTCCTCATTATGTCTTCACGCCTCTTCTGACTCTATCTTGCGCTTCACCCTCTGCGGTAATGGCTTTATAAGTAGCACATCTAATCATTACACATCCCTCAACACAGAGTGGAATATTTCCTCTTATATTTAAATTCTGTGAAGTGGTGACATCAATTTCAGGTTTACTTAGAAAAATTTTCTCCGTTTCTCCAGCTTTCCAGTCGATTTTCATTTTTTCCCCACCAGCTAGTACACATTGTGAGGCACTATATCATATCCGCTAACCAATCCTGACTATCATTAATGTGCCTTTCGACCACAATGTAACAGGTTTGTTTTTGAAGGCCCACCTTGGTACTCAGCTTCCAGATATACGTCGCTGGCCGTTAGAGTATCGCGCTTTATCCGACACCAAG
>JABUQX010112617.1:0-10000 GCA_015478945.1 Trachelipus rathkii
TATATATAAATTGTTTTATTATAGCATTCAGATAGTTTTAATGTTCTTATGTCAATATGATTTCCTGCCGATACTCGTAAGAAATCACACCCACGTCCATGATATGCTAATAATGGGGAGGTGGAATAGTCAAACTTTTAAAAATCATTTGGCTAGGAAAATAAAAGTGGTTGACGGATTTCTCGAATTGAGACACGAAGATGCCAACAACTTCAATATAATGTTTTCAAAACTCGTTCAGCATTTTCCTTCTTATAAACTCGTAAATGTGCTAAAGTTAAAATTAATTTTCTACGATATTTATGGGGGAAATGACACAATAGACTTTGAGCCAATTACCAAGTTATTTCCAAATTTGAACAATTTAGAAATTAGGGGTAGAAATTTTACATTTTTTGCCAATCCCCCAACTTGTTTCTATAATTTGCGCGAAATTGAAACAGAGCTTTTCTACAAATCGGCTAATATTTTATACCACACCCCAAACTTAGAAAAGCTGAAGCTTTATTTGGGTCCTTCTGACACCGATCTCTATCGTATTGTCGCAATTCTGAACAGGCCGAAATGCCCTAAAATTTTACAACTCAATTTTGATAAATTTTGGAATGATAGAAAATTAAAACATAAGGGTTTTAAACTGTTTGAGGATGAATCTTTAAATAGAAAATATTATACATATAAAAAAGAAATCTCATTTATAGCCCAAAAAAAAATATTAAAAAAAATATATAAAAATTAAATTTTATATAATTTTTTTTATTTTTGACGAGAAAATGTCTAAAATTTTTAAACTGAATAAAAGTTTTTTTTTTTATATATGTTAATGAAAATTAAATATTTTTATAATAAAATATAAAATAGTTTTAATTGAAATTTTTTATCTGAATTTATTGAAATAACTCATTTTAATATTAGTGTTTTTTACACACAAACCTCCACTTAGATTCATAATATAATATTATTATATATATTATATATATATATTATATTGTTTTATTGATAATTTAAAATCAAATTTTCTTTTTTTTTTTAATTAAAATTCACACCTAACGAGCAGTGCACTTTTCTAGAAGGATAACTTTCTAGTAATTATCTACTAGGATCCGAATAGATTCGACCCGCACCTTGCATGAGTGCCGACGCATTCTACGTCTTGAGCCACGTTTAGCGCTTAATTATAGTAATTATTATATATATATATATATATATTAATTTATATATTAATAATATATATATATAATATATATAATATATTATAATTATATATTTTATTATATTTATAATTTATATATACTATTTATATTATATATTATATATTATATATATATATATCATATATATATATACAAATTTATACTCTTAGTTATTATATAAGTAAATATATATATATTATTTTATATATATTTAATATACTATAATATATAAATATATATATAATATATATTATTTTATTTTAATATATATATATATATATAAGTATTATTAATATATAATTATATATATTATATATATATTTATTATATAATATTATAATAATATATATATTTTATATAGTATCTATAATATATAATTATTATTTATTAATAATTTATTATTATATATTATATATAATTATTATAGTATACTATATTATATTAATATATATATTTATATATTACTTAATATATATATATATATTATACACTTATATTATATATATAATAATATTTATATATATATAATATTAGTATATATATATATACTATTATATATATTATCTATATTTATAATATATACTTATATATATATTTTATTATATATAATATTATTTAAACAAATATAATTATATATAGGTGAGAAGATATAGTTTTTAGGTTAACCTCATTAGGGTGGTGACTTTTTTTTTTTGCTTCTAGTTTTTAAATCTATTATTTTTTTATTAATTATTATTATTATTTATTATTATTATTTTATATTTATTATTTATTATAATATATTATTATTATTATTATTTAATTATTATTATAATTATTATTATATTATTGATTATAATATTATTATTATTTATTATTATTATTATATTATTATTATTATTAATTATTTATATTATATATATTTTTATTATTTATTATTATATATATTTTATTACTTTATTAATTTATTTATTATTATTATTTTTTATTTATTATTATTATTATTATTATTATTTATATTGTATGTGGCCTTATTTCAATTATGTTACATTTTTAATATAAAAAAATTGCTTGGGTGGCTTCAAATAATGACGGACATTTTCTATTTTTTTTATATAAAAATATAAAAATATACAATTTTTTCAATTCGCCTGAGCGCTTGATTTGTTTTCTTTGTCGTGCTTTACACTATAAATCAGCAGATATATATATATATATATATATATATATATATATATTAATTAATAAAGAATGATTATATATATTATATATATATATATATTTTATATATTTATTTAATTAATTATATATACTATACTATATATATATATAATATAAATTAATAATATATATATATATATAATTATATATTATTATATGCAGAAAGACCAGAGACTAACAGATATACAAAGAAAACAACAGAAAGACAGACATACAAGCAGTCAGAAAGATAGAGAGACAGACAGACAAGCAACATATAGATAGACAGAAAGACCGACAGATAGACAGAAAGAGACAGAGGGAAGCATAAAGTGAGAAAGAGAGTGTGATAGAGGGAAAAACAGATCTAGATATAGAGAAAGAGGGACAGAGTAGTAGAAAGATGGAGAGAAAAAGAGAGACAAAAGGAGAGAAGAAAAAAAAGAGAGAAAATAAAGAAAATAGAGAGAGAGAGAGAGAGAGAGAGAGAGAGAGGAGAGAGAGAGAGAGAGAGGAGAGAAGAGAGAGGAGAGAGAGAGAAGAGAGAGAGAGAGAAGAGAGAGAGAGAGAGAGAGAGAGAGAGAGAGAGAGATGGCAATGAACAACTTTAAATTCAAAAGACAAAAATTTAGTCGAATTAAAAACCAAAAATTTTTGTACCAATCAGTCTGTTTAATTTTTAAAATCTTAAATTTTTTAAATAAATTAAAATTTGCTAAATAAAAATTTTCTAATCCAACAAAGAATTTAACTAATTTTGTTAAAACTATTATTATTATTTTTATTATTATAATTTGTATTATTATTATTATTATTATTATTATTATTATTATTATTATTATTATTATTATTATTATTATTATTATTATTATTATTATTATTATTATTATTATTATTATTATTATTATTATTATTATTTATTATTAGTGCTAATATTATTATTTAATATTATTATTATATTATTATTATTTTATTATATTATTGTATTCATTTATTTTATTATTATTATATTATTATTATTATTTTATTATTATTATTTTATTATTATTATTTTTATTATTATTATTATTATTATTATTACTTTCTCTCATCCTTCGATTTTATAATGTAAATTCCCAATGCTTGAGAAAGAATATGATATTTTACATCATAGGTATTATGTTAAATTATAATGAATTGCATGCTATAATAATCCTATTTCTTAATATTACTAAAGCTTAATTCTAATATTTGATATAAGTCTCTCGTAGAATATTCTTTGAAAGTTGTTTTGAGTAGGCTTAGCAGCCAAATATAAATATTATATATAGATATAATAATATATATATATATATATATATTAATATATATATACCTCTATATATATATAAATATATTAATATATTATAATATATTATATATATATACTATATATTGATATATATATGTTATATATTATATATATATATATATAAAATATATTATATATATTATATTATAATATATTATTATAATATATATATATATATAATTTATATATAATATATATATAATCATATATATATATATATATATATATATATTTATATATATATATATATTATATATATAATATATATATATATATATATATACATATATATATATATATTATATATATAGATTACTATATATATATATATATTATATATAATATATATAAGATATATATAATATATATATATATATATATATATATATATATATATATATATAATATATTATATATTATATTTATAATATATATATATATATATATATATATATAATATATATATATATATATATATATATAAAAAAATTATTATAAATTCAATATATTATATATATATATATATTATAATATATATATATATTTCATAATATATTAATTATATATTATTAATAATTTTTAATATATATAGATATATATAAACTATTATTAAAAATACCCGATACCAGAAAGAGGCCGATACCGATACCGATACTCTACTTTTTTAAGTACCAATACCGATACCGATACCGATACTTTAATTAATACAATAAATACACAGTAATAAAAATAAGTAATAAGAGCAATGAAAATATGTAGCCCATGTTATCTGGATAATGAATTGAAATTTATTAAAAGCATGTTTAGATCATTGTATACCCGGAATATGCCTTAAAACCAAGCTTTCTTAAACAAGAAAAAATTCTTAATTGATGAACCATCCAAAAAAACTTATAAAAAGGATGAAATAATGGTTATTACCTCTCAAATCGACCAAAATTGAAGAAAATGTTATCAAATTCAGTATCATTAATTCAGTCTGTTCCAAACACTCTTAAGAAGAAATTTATGTCATAGTTTCAATTAAATAATGAAGATAATAACTCAGGAATTTATAGTATAGCTTGTAATAATTGTGATGAAAAATATTTCGGTTAAACTGATGATTTCAAAAGACGTACGTATCAACTTGGATATAGCCTGAAGTGTGGAGACCGCAACTCTGCTTTGTACCAGCATATGAATGAGCAATATTGAGCATAATCATGCTATCAATATGAAATCAGCTAAAAATAATTTTATCTTGCAAAATGTTGAGAAAAGAAAATTCATTGAATCATTTATTATAAAAAAAAACACCAATAGCTTCAACAAAAAATTCAGGAGAAATAAAAATTGATAACATGTTAAATAATTATTAATGGGGAAAAACATTTTATAGGGCTGTTGGAAAAATGCAGTAGATTGGTGCGAACCAACTAAAAGCTGTTCAGATTATGTTAGAATATTATTTTCCTTTTATTTTTGCAATTCCTTGAATAAAGACCTCCAGGTGAAGAGGTCCGAAAAGCTTGATGTGTGTTTATTTTAATCTTAGTTCTATTTTTTTAAATCTATTGTTACATCGTTTTAATTTTTTACGTGTTTATTGTTTTCAATGTCTGAGTATTAGTCGTGGTTAGTAAGGAGATAGTTTTTAAGTTTTATTACTATTGTTTAGTGCAGCTGGGAAGAGTTATGGGAAAGGAATTGATAGGAGTCGTAGATAACCAACTAAAATAATTACTGTCGCTCATGATTTTCATTAAAGTTTTACTGTCCTCACTGTTTGGAGGAGAGAGTATTGATATTGGTCCCACGAGCGGGTACCAGTGTGGGAAGAATAACACCAGTGTGGAGACTACACCAGTATGGAGACGTAGAGTAAGCATCAATATTGGGTTCATCCATGTAGAACTGGCGTTCTGGTCCGGCTTCTGTATCCTGTTTGAGCCAATGGAGAATGAAAGTTTCCAGGAAATGTCATCAAGGTTGGATTCTGAGCGTTTGAGTGGAAAACTGACTTGAAAGTGTTGCCTGTAAAACGGTCACCTTTCGCAAGGAGTCCAAGAGGAACCGGCTGGTAGCGTTGCTTGCGTCTGGTAATTCACATGTTGTTCTGCGTTTTCCCCGCAAAGTTTGAGTGCCTCTTTAGACACGGTAGAATCAATGGTTGATGCATTATACAGTTTGATTTTTGTGTATATACTTTATTAAGGAAATCTTATTGACATTAGAGTAGCGTTAGATTGGATAAAGATTGTAGGTTAAATGTTTTATTGATAAATTAGTAATTCTGTATTGTGATAAAATGTATGTTTAATGAAAATCCTCCGTTTTTATATTACCTCGTAGTTATAGGTTTCAAAAGGAAAAGAACCCGGTTACAGGGACGATATTGATTCCTATAACAATTTACCTATATATATATATATATATATATATATATATATATATATATATATATATATATATATATATATATATATATATATATATATATATATATATATATATATTAAAATTATAGGTATATATATATATATATATATATATATATATATATATATATATATATATATATATATATATATATATATATATATATATATATATATATATATATATATATATATATATATATATATATATATAAAGGTGTGTGTGCGATATACCACAAGCGCCCACTCATGACTGATTGATCTTTTGTATATTTGAACTATATTAAAAAACACGAATATTGAAATAAATTCAGTGGGCAATTTACATAGAAAATAGCCATTGGGAATTTGACGTCATATGAACGCCTACAACCCCGATCGACATTTATTAATTCGCCAACCTCCAAGTCTGAATGAAAGCATGAATAGCCTTTTAAAAGCTTGTATTATAGAATAACCTAAAAAATGGGGTTATTTTAGCAAACATTAGGTGATTATTTCGAAAGAATATCAGACTACGAATTACCAAAAAATAGTTTTAAGCTACAGCTGACATTTAGCTCGTGTGAATAGATTTTTTTTAAATGGAATGGGAAAATGTAGCCAGGCTTCACTTTTTTGGGCTACTTTTCTACTCTGGTTTTATTAGGTATTTCATCTCAATTACAAGCCACTCTTTCTAAATCTTTTAAATATATATACTGTATATATATATATATATATATATATATATATATATATATATATATATATATATATACTATATATATATACTCACTGCTGCTATATATATATATTTATATATATATATATATATATACCACTATATATATATATATATATATATATATATATATATATATATATATATATATATATATATTATATAAATATATATATATATATATATATATCATTTCATTTTATTTTCCTTTTAGTTCTTTTTAAATATTATTATTATTATTATTATTATTATTATTATTATTATTGTTATTATTATTGTGTGTGTGTGTGTGTATTATTATTGTTGTTGTTGTTGTTTGTTTGTTGTTGTTTGTTTGTTTGTTTGTTTGTTTGTTTGTTGTTGTTTGTTGTTGACATTATTGTTATTGTTTTCTAGTCACTTCATCTGTTGCTACTATTATCATTTCATTTGTATTATTATTATTTTTATTATTATTATTGATGATGATTATTATTATTGCTTCCATATTGTGATTATAAATTATATACAAAATTATTTAAATAATGAATCTCAGTGTCATCTCATATATATATATATGTATGTATATATATATCTGCAATAAAAACCTCACCGCCCAGCTCTCTTTCCGGGAATAATAGCAATATTAATAGGTATATCTATACATATGTATCAGCAACCGAGCTCTTCAGAAGATGAATATGAAACATGCATATGCTGTATGTATGTCATATGTGCTCATGTATAACAATAATGTAATAGCAGCAATATATAATAATATATGTATATATATATATGTATGTAATAATAATATGTATGTGTATGTATGTATATGCTCAATTTTATGAGAAGGCTTTGGGATAAGGATTTGGATCAGATTATTCTTTCTCTCTTATACTCTCTTTCTCTCTCTCTCTCTCTCTCTCCATTCCACAGGTAAAACAATTATTCACTCTCTCTTTCTCTATATATATATATATATATATATATTTTTATAAATAGAGATATACCGATTTAGATATCTATTTGTACGTTTTTTATATGGCCAAATACAAAATTTTTATTTATTTACAATACGTCCTTATTTATTTGAAGAAAAATTTAATTTCACATCTTTGGAATCACATATGATTGATATGTGAATTAATAAGATTGACCCAAAGCCCTGACCGTAATTTTTTTCATGGTATTCCGCTCCAGATTGCAAACGCGATTCTTCTTCTCTTTCGCTTTCTTTCTTGGCCACCTGAAATATATGAGAAGGCACTTTGCTCCTCCAGCGTTTAGCTTTAACCGCAAACAAACACGCCGGACGGTCGTCGTCGTCGTCGTCGTCGTCGTCGTCGTCCTTCGTTTCTATTCGGACCCTTTTGCTCGTCGTCGTCTTTTTCGCTCTGCCTCTTTTTCTTTTTAAAATGCCACCAACGTCTCTCGCGTTTTCTTCGCCGCCGGCAAGGTATGACCTTGGCTTTTTCTATATATTTTTTATATGAAATATGAAGATCTACCGTACGCCCATAGCTTTTCAATTTACTCACGAACAGAGTAGGAAGGAAAATTTCAAATGAATTTAATTATTATAATTGTTATCACTAAAGTAGTTGATTTTCTTTAAATTTATTTTATAAATCAGTTTCTTTTTTACACTTTCATATAAATTCTAATAATTTATTTTACTTTACCATTTAAATATTTTGTTAAAAAGACTAAAAAATATTGGGTAGGAGCTACCTACCCTGCCTACCCTATGTATACGCCTCTGATATATATATATATATATATATATATATATATATATATATACATATATTGTGTATGTAATAACTAATAATACTGTCTTGATGCTATATACTATATATATATATATATATACTATATGGATCATATATATATATATATATATATACACATCTCTCTCTCTCTCTCTCTCTGCTATATATATATATATATATATATATATATATATATATATATATATATATATATATATATATATATATATATATATATATATATATATATATATATATACACACTTATTTTGTTTATATATAACGTGCTTCAGAGTTAAATTTTCACTGTGAAGAGTTAGACAAAAAACAACAACAACAACAAAAATTCCCTTTACCATTTCTCCGTTGCTGAAATCAATACTGTTTGAATCATTGTCTGTTCATTATATCTACTGATATAAATAATGAATATGCTTACGATATATATATTTTGCCTTGAGATGAGAACTTTTACTGCTTTTATTTCTGATGAAAAATTGGATAGTTTATTCGTATCTTCTCTCTTAATTAAAAGCTTACGACCCTTTTTTTTCTCGATCATTGACAATATGTTAATGTTAATGCATGAGTAACATGTCATTTAATCGTCACTTTTTAACGAAGAATACCTCGCATTTTACCCATTTTGACCTTGTAATGTGGTGTGTGTGTATGTGTGTGTGTGTGTGTGTGTGTGTGTGTGTGTGTGTGTGTGTGTGTGTGTGTGTAGATGTGTGTGTGCTTGTTTGTATGTGCGTGTGTAAGGTATACAATGGTTGTGATTAACAAAATAAAAACTTTCGATCGCATATGTATGTTTTGTATGTCATAATCCTTTGAGTCTTCTATACTCTAAAACAGCGTTTTCTCAACCGGGGGTCGCGACCCCCCAAGGAGACGCAGGCTTGGATGCCGGTGGTCGCGGTGGGTCTAACATCTTCCCCTGAATTATTCTCCATGTCCATCAACATCTTTGTCCATTCTCTCTTTCTTCCTCTCTCTCTCTCTCTCTCTCTCTTTCTCTTTCTGTTCACTAATAATTCTTTCATTCTACCTCTCTTCTCTTTCTGCTTTTACTATCTTCTGTCATTTATACTGCTATATATATATATACTCTCTCTTTCTCTCTCTTCTCTTTCTCTCTCTTTCTCGCTCTCTCTCTTTCTTTCTCTCTCTCTCTCTATACTACTTCTCTCTCTATATATATATATATATATATATATATATATGGAGATATTATTATTGGGTCCTTGAGTTACTAACTTATGCGTTTTGGCTTTCAGTCTGATACTTAAAAGTTGAGAAACGCTGCTCTAAAAGAACAGGGTATACAAGACGCTAATGATTATGACATACAGAAGAAACCTTCCTGGACTCGAAATTCGAGGTGGACACAGAGTCTG